>JACXGJ010015868.1:0-12970 GCA_016801105.1 Esox niger
ATCTCTCTCTATCATACATACATCTCTCTGTAACACATCTCTCTCTATCATACATACATCTCTCTGTAACACATCTCTCTCTATCATACATACATCTCTCTGTAACACATCTCTCTCTATCATACATACATCTCTCTGTAACACATCTCTCTCTATCATACATACATCTCTCTGTAACACATCTCTCTCTATCATACATCACTCGACCACAAGAAATCGTCATGTTCATGTGACATGTGCTGTTGGCCTACCTTTTGACATCACAAAATTGATGATTGAAGTAGACCATCGATTTGCATCATACTTTACATAGCAGAGATATAACTTAACTCAAATCTATCTCACATCACTCTCTATCACACATCACTCCTCATTACACATCACTCTCTATAACACATCACTCATCATTTGACATCACTCTCTATCACACATCACTCATCATTTGACATCACTCTCTATCACACATCACTCCTCATCACGACACTCTATCACACATCCCTCACCATTACACATCAATGTCTATCACACATCACTCATCATTACACATCACTCATCATTACACATCACTCTCTATCACACATCACTCATCATTACACATCACTCTCTATCACACATCACTCTAAATAAATCATCACTCTCTATCACACATCACTCTAAATAAATCATCACTCTCTATCACACATCACTCATCATTACACATCACTCATCATTACACATCACTCTTTATCACACCTAATTCTAAATAAATCATCACTCTCTATCACACATCACTCTCAATAACTCATCGCTCTCAATAACTCATCACTCTCTATCACACATCACTCTCCATCACACATCACTCTCTATCACACATCAATCAATCACAGATCAGTCTCATTCACACATAATTCTCAATCACACATCAATTTATAACATATCACTCTCTCTCAATCACACATCACTCTATAACACATCACTCTCTCTCCATCACACATCACTCTATAACACATCACTATCTCTCCATCACACATCACTTTATAACACATCACTCTCTCTCCATCACACATCACTCTATAACACATCACTCTCTCTCCATCACACATCACTTTATAACACATCACTCTTGCACAAATCATCATGTTCAAGTGCAATGCCTACCTTTTGACATCACAAATTGCCCCAAATATCCATCAATTTCTGGGTAAGGGGTGGGCTCTAAACTACTATCATCTTAACAGAGTTGTTAAGGTAAATATCTTTAAAAACATAATCACACACATTGATTATTTAAAAGCGATATGGCTTGAGACGGACTAATGGCCCAAGCAGTTGTCATGACATGCATGGTTTGGATTATGGCCCAGAGCAATTCAACAAAACTCTCACCGCTATCATTCCCTCTGTATCAGATAAAGACAAGGCCAAGAATAAATAACACTTTTAAAAGACTTTTTAAAAACAGTTCTATTATAACATTCGGAAATGACACAACGTTATGACACGTCAGTCGAACAAAACAAAACTGGGAGACAGAGACAGCTTTGAAATGGAGAGATAAAGATGAGCTTGAGGGATGAAGATGAGAGAAGCACAGTAATGGTTTTGCAATGCAATAAGAGACATAGAGAGTGTTTGTCCGTACATGTGTGTGCGGGAAAGAGAGCGACGGATAGGCTAATCACTCGCTCCCAGAGTTTGTTCAAGGACCATCACCAAGTCTTGCTGTCTAAACACACTCACTCTCCCATGATGTACTCAATGCGATCACCTTACGCTGCTTGGGAGCCAGACCCATCTATCTCTATACGTCTGAGTGTGTGTGTGAGGTGTAATTTGCTTAACACGGCCGGGTCAGAAGGATGAGAGCCAGAGTGATGCTCTCTCACCTCTGATTGTTCCATAATCTGATTTCCACACACATACAGGGGAGGGTAGGGATGTAGTCCTCTCCCCCTCCAAATTCTACTCATTCGCACCACCTCATTCTTTCAATGCTTCAATTGTTCCTGGCTTTGATTTACACCCCCTCAACCTCCCTCACTCCTTTTATCCTCCTATCCTTGTCCCTTCCATCCTCTTCCTTCGGACACACACACACACACACACACACACACATCAGTGTGTGAACGCTGATCACATCCCCGCGTTGATGTAGTCCTAACTACGATATCACTCTGTGTGTCAAGTCTGTGTGAGTGCTGCTGTGTGTGTGTGAGAGCCAATATGCAGGACAGTTCCTTGGAAAGCTCCCTACTCACAAGCATTACCTACAGTAGCGGGTGTGACAGCGACCTCCGCTACTGTAAAGTTTACAACAAAACTGTGGTGAGAAATGATTGTAACCATACCGTGATCAGAACTTGCAACATGCAGCCATGGAAGAGGACTTTCTCACTTTGACGGTTAACGTGAAGCCGCTGGGTCTCCCAACAAAGTAGAATCGAGTCCTCCAGGAATCTACAAACCTTGACCCATTTTGTTTCCTACATGAGTGAAATATAAAAGAGTCCGTAACCAACGTTGTGAATGGTTGCTGTGCACACACAAATCTGTACAAAGCCAGAGAAGACCGACTTTTGGAACTGATAGCTAGTGAGAGAGGAAGTCACATATTCTTGTGCAACAGGGAGTTAGTTTGACATACGTGATGTGTACAGAACACGCCTGAATGTGTTGTTCAATGAGAAACCAGAGGGAGGTGCGGATTTCGGAAGAGGGCTTCTCATTTCATCCTTACCTGGAGCCGGATTTTCCTGGCAAGCTATTCAAATATTATGCCAAACAGTCTTGGTTATCTTTGTAAGCTTTCAGTACTTACATTAGTTCATGTGTGCGTGTGGAGATTCGTCTGCCTTATGTCCCCAGTGGTCTATACAGCCAGCTATCTCACTCACTGATCAATATCTCTACACCCCCCCGCTCCCAAACAACACACACACTGACACACGCACACACACACACTCTGCCGAGAACGATCATTTCTTATCGGAAAACATCTGATTAAGCAGATATGGCTGAGTGGCAGTGGTTAAGGGCCTGAATCGCAGACTGCCCCCTGTGGATTCTAAACAAAAGAAAATAAAGCTACAAAAAACATTATTTTATGCCGACACGATGGATTCCCAGTAAGCCCCTTGTCCACATTTTGGGTGGTCTTAATATCTATGTTTTGCTCAGCTCAAAGAATTCTGTGATAAGCAATGAGTCCTTTTCATCCCGCTGCTACCACCTGGTCAAATCCAAGTCCCCCATTGTCAATAGTGGGAGCCTCAACCCAGAAGATCACCAGACCAGACGGGTCCATCCAGGGGCTGCCCTAGAACACTTGCCCCAGAGATAGGGCCCCTGCTGGGGCAAAGGAACACAGTGGCTGCCTGTGTTTCCAAACATGGGCCTCTCAACACCCAGAGGTCAGGCCCTCTATAATCTAGGCCAAATAGAGGGGCCCTTGCGCTTTCATAAACATACAGAGAGAGACGCAAGCATTTATACTTACACAGACCGAGACACACGCACACACACACACACACACACACACATTCAGAGTTAAAGCTTAGATTGTGACCTTATTAACCCCATAGCGACAAGACCGAAAAGAGAGAGAAAGGAAGGAGAGATGGAAGGGGCTGAAAAGCAAAAAGAGGGACTTGGAATAACGGGGGTAGTAAAAGTTAAGATGGAGGGCATCATTAGAATCAGGTCTTTGTGAAAGAGAGAGAGACAGACACACAGAAAAAATAAGACAGAGATAGAGAAAAGAGAATGATAAAGAAAGAGAACATGAATTAAACGAACCCAAAGAGCAGCCACACATTCGTTGAGCTCAGTCAGCGTTCACTCACTGTCAGATGTGCGCCATCTAGCGCTACTGCTGTGAAATAACAATAGACATGTTTAAAGTCAAGGACAAAAAACGAATTAACTTACATTTCTTCGGTGTTGTCGTTGCAACAAAACTCCGAGAAAAAAAATGTTGGATTCATAAGATGCAGCCTAAGACAAAATCTAAATATTTGTATTACGATTTTACAGTCAAACAAAATTTTAAAAGCAGCAAGATCACCTACGAGCGAACACACCTAGTCTGTGCCTATGCGTTCCCAACACCTTTTAACAATTGAAAGAGGAGGGGACATCAAGAGAGGGCAATTTGTGAGTTATTGAAAGGCGGATGACCAGTGGCCACTGAGGCGGTAAAGACCCCTCTATCTAAAATGATCGTTTCTGGATCAGCTGGCATTAAGCTGAACTGAACCGTGAAGAGCCGCGAAGCCGTGCGCTCTCCCATAATTAAACTGCTTATTGATTACCGCGATTCGGCGTGCCATGGACCGCGACCACAGCACTCGAGGCAGATCGTGACAGGCGGCAGTCTCTTTGTCAGACTGATAGGATTCCTAAATAGTAGCCTTTATTACCCAAATGAAATGCTAATGGTCTACAGAAGTAGTTTCAGTTGATTATTGATGGACGGCCAAATGGACGGCTGGTCCAGATTGAGAACGTCAATAGAAGGGAGGGGAGTAGGTGTAATTTCACTTCAAGTCCATCAACTCAAAATATTGAAATTAAGTCCTCTCAGAAAATTCATTGCATTTATGGATTCTTCAGTTGGAACTTCTTATCATCTCCAGAATTGGCTGTGTTGAATTGGAACTGAGCCTGGGGTGCTTAGCTACTTCTGAAGTAAGCTAATTTGCCCTGACAACAGAATGTTAGCTGCCACTAAATATATTAGAAGTAGAAATGCGATTTGATATGGAGCCTTTGATTCGATCATCCTTAATCAATTCACAGACAGAAAAACATACAAAACATTCAAACAAGTGAGGGGGATAGTAAGAGAAAGAATCAGATATGTCTAGTATTTATGTATAGAGGGGACACTGCTGAAGGATGACAGCTGGCCAGGGAACAGAGAATAGAAGGTTCTCAGATCAATCCCAGAAAGGTTCTTGTATTGACCTGTATTGCAGCCCCATTGTGACATATCAAACCGTTGCTCCGGACCTGAACACTTCTGACAGCCCAAAATAGCTTGGGTCAAAGGCTCTTAAAAAAACACAAAAAAGATCATCATCTCTATAGACCTTTATACTACTTGTGTCCCATCAAGCCTCTTTTCTCCAAAACCACAAAGCAATATTTCTTCTTTTGTTACAAAGAATCTCTCGCTGTAGATATATTGGAGGTGTCTTGACCTTTTCATGATTATCCATGCATGAACTCACACACACACAAACACACACACACCTCATGCAGCACCTGTTACCCATGGGGATTGCCTAAAAGAAAACAGTTTGATTAAAATACTTGACAGTCAAAGTTTATCTCTAACAATCTATCCAGACCTCAGGCACTGCAAAAAAGCCAACGTTCTCTACTTGTCAATATTCATATTGAGTGTCATCCATTAAGTACTAAAGTTGTCCCCTCTTGACTAGTTGGCTTGCAGGCTCTTATGTTTTCTCATAGTCCACAAGGTGCCATTGTTGTTCTACTGTTACTTTATGCATAATTATGACACCCAAGCCCAGCGCCTCAGGTCAAGGGCTTACTGATTAGACACACACGCACACACGCACACACACACACACACACACACACACAGGATCTCAGGGTCTCATTAGCTATTCATCAGACAGCCAGGCAGTGTGTTTTTACTGTTTGTGTGTGTGGTTGCAATGGTGTGTTTAGCCTTGAGCCATGTAGCAAGTAGCAGGCTAGTGAATAATAGACAGATCTGATGAGTCTCAGAACAGCCACTGAGACAGACAGACAGACAACAGACAGAGGAAAAGACAGACAGCTATTCAGACAGAAAGACAGACAGGTAGACAGACAGACAGACAGGTGAATACAGGATTCAGAGTGGGAGGGGAACATATACAATATAGATGGACAGACAGGCTTGGCGCTAGAACAAGCATGTTGGGCATTTGATTTCCATGGGCGGGCACGTTTATCCTACCAATGAAGAATATTACCTTCAGCACAAGGGATGGAAAGCAAATAATTTTTAGCATGCATGGCATACTGAGGCTATATAATTGCAAAATACACAGGTGCCAATCAAATTCAAAAGCTTTTAGTAACTGCAGTAGTTATTCTTTGTAGCTTAGTGATCACATCACTTAATAAAGCACATATTTGATCGCATTTGAAGATGAACGCAAGAGAGTTGCATTCTCAACAGTAATAAGTTAAGTGCAGTATTGGGAAGCATCTTACCAAACTATTTTGTGGGGCAAAGCATTCTCGCTGGAAGGGCATTGCCCCCGAATGCCCCCTGTGACTCCGAGTCTATGGACAGATTAAGAGAGAAAACGTTCAGAGAGTGAAAGGGACTGTAAGAACATTCAAAGAGAGAAAGTCTGATACCACTACCAGAAAGTGAAAGAGACTGGAAGTGATTCTTATTGATCTCCAATGTTTTATCTGCCTTGAGTTTTAACAATAGTACTGTCAATATATTCAACTTATAACAAATCAGGTCACATTCGTCCTCTAGATATGAGGATTTGAAAGTCTGAGACTGCAGGCCTCCCTTCACAGAGAACATCAAGTCAACAACCCCCACACCCCCACACCCCCACCTCCCCACTCCCCCACCTCCCCACACCCCCACACCCCCACCTCCCCAGTGCCACCTCCATTTTCAAAGACTGAAAACGTTACCTTTCAGGATTTACCAAACGCCCCAGTAGACCTGGTTGCATGGTGCATTGGAACATTCTCCTTAGAGAAAAGGAGCAGGGAAGAAAAATTCAAATCATGTGTACAACTGCTGAAATATACCTGTCGCACGTCAAACCACAAAACGACCCAAATTATACGCAATCAATGCAGAAATGGTGACTATGCACCCACTTTTATGTTTAAATAGCCTACTAAAGGCTACATTAAGTTTTATTCACACAAACTAACTTAATGACAGGATACTCTGAGAATGCCGAACTGACCTCAAAACTAACATCCCGCGTATTCCAATGGAAACCGTTGAGGTAGATTGCCAATAGGCATTTTTTACAATATTATTCTCCAACAATCAATCAATCAATTAAATATATTTATGTAACCTTTTTTACATCAGCAGTTGTCACAAAGTGCTTTTACAAAACCCCCAGCCTGAAACCCCAGGGAGCATGCAAGAACAATGTTGAAGCATGGTGGCTACAAAAAACTCCCTAAGACGGGCCAAAATTTAGGAAGAAACCTAGAGAGGAACTTGGCTCGGAGGGCTGATCAGTCCTCTTCTCCAGTTGTACCAGATAGGATGACATTTCCGTTGTAGGCAGAATTCGTAATATACAGAGATGATGACATCTAAATAGCAAAATATTTATATATCTAAATATGTCAATATTTTAGGCTAAAAAGCCTAACGATTATCGCCTGCTATCACTGCAATCACTGTTTAGCTAAACTAGAGTTGGGGAGTAACAGATTCTAAGTTAGATAGCTGTAACATGGCCCTGCTGTCAAGATAAAACATTACATGGACTTCATCATGGTTTTTGAGGAGAAAAGATGTGTGGGGAAACATTCTGCCAAAGGATGATGATTTGTATTAGAAACAACCACCTCAACTTCATATAGGCCATGTGATTCTGCTCGTTTTGCATCTCAGAAAATTGCTAACATTTATTATCATTGGCTGCTGACGCAATTGACTTTAAGCTGAGAGTGCTGGTGTATAATCACAGTTTATTTCTTTCATTTGCGTTTTCAAAAGCCATTGCTGGTGGCTCTAATAATCGCAGGTTACGTTCACGCGGGAATATATAACTTGAATGCGGGTGTTCACGATTGCGAACGTGGATTCGGTTGTGGAGCAAAACATCAGACTATTGCAGATTTGGTGTACGCGCGAGAAGCTACGAGTATCCTGATTTTTATATACAATAATGTCAATACCCTTTTCGGGAAATTGGCAATTATTTTTCAACGATGTTTTGAAGCAATAAAAACATGAATAAAACACAAGTTAACTGAATAGCTTAGCACATCCTTAGAATGTGGGTTATCTTCAATTAAAAAGTCAAATTCTGGAAGATAAAGGGGTTTTGGATTAACTGGAATGACTGAATATCGGATAGAAATGTTTCGTGTAATGCAGAGATGTAGCCAAATCTTATTGAAGTAGAAAGCAATGTTTTAGGCACCCTTTCCAACGGCATGGTAAGTAACCCATAATGTAAAATGCAAAATCAATTTTTGGCCAGCTATGTATTCTGTAACATTGATTCATCCAGCAAAAGGTGTTCAATTTGTTATACAATTTTCCTATTTGTCTTCAATTGCCTTTTGAAAGGAAAGTACTCAAGTAATTCAAAGTAATTGATTAGATGCAAAAAGTAACCTAGCCAACCCGATTACAACCACCATGCTGGCACGCCTGCCTCCTGTTGTTTATTTTTACTTACGGATAATGCTTTCAGAGTTATATATAATAACAAAGCTACAATGAAATGTTACTATCAGCTCAGCCTTATGTAGAAGCCAAAAGCTCTTGAGTAACTAAGGCAATTGCAAATTCAGTTTCAATATGCTGGCTGTAACGAAACCGTCATGACTCATAATATATATTTATATATAATTTATCTACCATTGATGCGACATGTATTCATCATTAAAAAAAACAGCTTGACTTTACAGTTAAAACATTTTTCAATATAAATGACGGTTTTGTAATTTCTTTTTTACACCTTTCCTGAAGCTCTCTGGTGACCCCCTGGGAAGGTATTCCTCATTGTTTGAAAACCCCTGCTCTCATTGGTTCACACAACTTTTCAGTTACTGTACCACCAGCAGAATTTTGCTCTGCCTGGAGCACCCCTGAAGTACTCCCCCATGTTAATTTCACTAGTAAGCCTCAGGTGTCATGAGGGTTTTCAAGTACCCCCTGTGGAGAGGCCAAGTACCCCCAGGGGTCCTCGTACTTCTAGTTTGGAACCACATCTCTTTGTTTTCCTCGAGCTAATGCAATGTCTACCCTAGACTCCCTCCTTTTGCCCAAGCACTTCTGTAACTCCTTTTCCTTATTCCTATTCTGTTATAACTTCTCCCTTTCTCTATTCAATTCATTAAATATTTTTACCCTCAATGTCAAATCCTTCTGCACTCCCCGGCCCCAGTCGTTTTAATGACTTATCTCTACCAGCAGGGGGACATAGAGAGCTCAGAATTGTCATACAAAGACTTTCAATTTAAATCGGTATTAACTCCATTAGTGATGGCCATACAATACTTTATTACCGTTCTTCTTGGAACAGGATACTGTGCTAGCAGGGCTAACTCTGATTTTGTTTTTCTAAATAAAAGCCATCATTGAAATATATAAGGCAATATAGTTAGTACATTTTGTGTTTAATGTTCGTTCCAATATTTTTCGTCTGTTCTTCTTTACAGAGTAGACTGTTAACTATACTACCTTATAAAGTTCAATGATTGCTTTTAATGTGATAATGAAAATCTGAGTATGGCCAGCATATCCTGCTGCTAAAATTACACGATTGAAGCCTTGTCTGCCCATCACTAACCTCCATACACACCCAAATCTAGCCAACACATGCACAGACACACAGGTACACACACATACACCTATATACCCATAGACACAGAGATTGAACGGTATGAAGTTTAGACATAATAGTGTATATTCACAACCTCTCGGAGCTGATGCCGTCTTTCTGTTGTTCTTCACACATGGCTGCTCTACACAAGTCAAATTGCCTCTGCAGTGTTATCAAGCTCTGCTTTATTACGCTTATTCTCCCTGACTTATAGCCTGTCTGTCTGCCAGCCTTTCTGTCTTTCTCCTAATTCACAGCACCAATGTTCCTGCCCCTGTCTGCTAGCTTCTCTGTCTGTCTACTAGGCTATTGGTCTTTCATCCTGTCCTTTTTGTCTGTCTACTAGGCTGTTGGTCTTTTAGCCTGTCGGTCTGTGTTGGCCTGTCAGTTTTCTCTCATTCACATTGTCCACCTCCCTGCAAGTCAATCTCCAGAGAAATGGCACAGAACATGAATGCATTTTAGAAATTGTTATTTCATGACACGTTAGTTTAATCTTTTTTAATAACTAACAAATGTTTCTGAAAATGACAGGTAACTCTGGTTAGGCATCTGGCAAAATAGCTGACCTGATTAGTCAAAAGGACTGGATAAGCATTACTCTGTTTGTGTCTTGTGTTTATTCAAAATTTCTACATCAGTATTGGACTGCCTGTGAAAATGTATCAATAAAAAAGACTGTTCTTGAATACAACCAATAGCCTACGATCTAGGGCCTATGCCAAAGGGGAAATATGATAGTCTATTTAAATGTTGCAGTGGAATCAACTTATAGAGGTTATGATAGACCATGAGGTTGTGCCAAAGGGTTTCTCTCATAAAACATTTAAAACAAAGTTCCCCAAGATATTTGGGAAGCCATACCAAACATCATATTGTAGCCAAGTGGAGGTTGTTCAGGTGGGAAGGAATTAAGGGGCTTACATATGGTTATTATCGCTGTCTGCCTAGTGGCCTGAAGATTTCTCATAACGTTTCTCATCACAATCATTCAGGATGTTTGCATGTCAATGCCAGTGGTATCATGAGGTGCTTATGTTAGCTACCTGTGCATGTTTCAACACTTAAATAATTCCAGCATCCAACCAGTGCACCCATGTGAACCCACAGGATGTATACATGGCCCACTTCCTATTTTTAGTTTATTTGCTAATTTACTTGCAATTACGTTATGCACCGATGTAATTATCTGTCAGTTATGTTATGCACTGATGTAATTCTCTGTCAATTACGTTATGAACCAACGTAATTACCAGTCAATAACATTATGCACTAATGTAATTACCTGTCAATTAAGCTATGCATTGGTGTAATGATCTATTAATTACATTATGCACTGATGTAATTACCTGTCAATTACGTTATGTACTGATGCAATTACCTGTCAATTATGTTATGAACCAAAGTAATTAACTGTCAATAACGTTATGCACAAATGTAAATACCTGTCATTTACATTATGCACTGATATAATTTCCTGTAGTTTTCCTAGCCATTCATCGTTACTGTGTTTCTGCATATTGACAGTCTTTCACTTTTTTATCCAAACATGCTTGTCTTATGAATACATAGAGTAGAACCAAATAAATGTTTTTTTCAGGAAGGCTGCACAATATCTATAGATTGCCTCATTACATTTGCATCAGATATTATTGTCTTTATTCATTCTCATAAACAAAGGTGCAGAAGCTCAACCCCACCTGGTTTTGATTTGGTTCAAGCCCCAGCTCATTTTATACAAGCACACAACCCCAATGATGGCTGGCACTTCCGGGATCCTTCCAGGTGCTTCCAGCAGGGTACTCCAAGCGCTTTGTGTTCATGACTGTCCTTTTTTATATTTCTGTAGTCATGTTTGGAAACAATATGTCTTCCTGGGCCCTGACCCCTTGCAGTGTGTCTGTTCCTTGCGTCTCTCACAATTACAATATAATTATGTTCTTGATGTCAATGGTACTGAAAGATAGTGCAATTTCTACTCTATCAAATTAGCTTATTTTAAAATATTAACACAGAGACACGCTAATGTCTACAAGAAGTCTGCTAAAATACAGTCAAATATTTACAAGCCTAATGTCTTGGGAGTAGAAGTATGGCTTGATGTTGATACGCATGCTGACATTTCATGCAAAACAGTGAAGTGATCTGATTACCAGTCAACTCACACATTCTGAACAAATTCAACAATGCTAAGAAACTTAATTTTGATCAGCCATAATCAATGAACTGTGTGAAGTACATACAAATCGTGTGCGTGTAGTGCTGGAAATTGGTCTCTCTCTCTCTTGGACTGAATCTCTGCAGGGTTCTATAAAACAATAAGTCTGGTTAATGCAGCCTTTCATTTGGGCATGTGTGTGTGTGTGTGTTAAAGTGTGTGTACTGTGTATGCACTTTTGTAGATGTGTGTATATTGTTTTGTCTCTAGCTGTTTACGACGCGTCTTTCAACTCAGTTCCCGGATCGATGTCGGATGAGGTTATGAGAGTCAGTATTGATTGTAATTTCCTGCGATGCTCATTCCAATCGCCGGTCTTATCACCAATCTAATTTATTTCTGCCACGCTGTCAGCAATCCAACAACCACGCCAGTCAAAGAACCAGGGAATAACCAATCAATGAATAACAAGTAAATGAATAACCCAGCAAGGCATTCCAAGTCCTGCATATATAAACAGTGTTCTTGTACAGAGACTTGATAATGACTCTGTACACACTCTAGTGTGTCTGTGTGTGTATGTGTGTGTGGGTGTGTGGGTGTGTGTGTGTGTGTGTGTGTGTGTGGGTCACAGATTGAATTAGGACCAGAAGTCTTCATATGGATAGTCAAACATGAAAAACTCTCCCCATTAGGACCTTCTGTGTCTGTGTGTGTGTCCGTACATGTGTTTCTCGGTGCTTAAGCGTAGGTTTTTTCACACACATTGAATGAGTGTGTAGGGAGAACCAGATACCAAATCCTGATCTAATTATTAGATACTTGTGATGCAGGCTTTTGTGTTGCTTTAGAACTTGATGTTGTTTACTGAAGGACAAGAAAGGGAACAGATCATTTAGGCTGACGTTCATCTGTCTTACGCAGGGGTTAGGACTGAAATGTTCCATTAGATCAGAGGAAGCGTGTAGTTACGGGGAGAATACTAATCTTGTGATCATCCCTATTCTTCAACTAAAACTTGTCATCTTCCGGTAATTGTACCACTCTCTCTCTCTGTCTCTCCTCTCTTTACTTCCCAACTCTCCCTATCCTCTATCTCTTCTCGATCACTTTACCTCCACCCTGTCCTCCATGTCTCTATCTCTACCCCTCTCCCCCACCTCTCTACCTCCACCCTGTCCCCCACCTCTCTACCTCCACCCTGTCCCCCACCTCTCTACCTCCACCCTGTCCTCCATGTCTCTATCTCTACCCCTCT
>JACXGJ010015871.1:0-12966 GCA_016801105.1 Esox niger
CTGATTATTGGGGTCTCAGAAGAGGGTATTATGAATCACACTTTATCAAACCCAACACCAGATGTGAGAAAGGATATCTAGACTTGTATATCACTCATAGAATCTTTGAAATTAAATAACAAGAATCCATTTACCCATAGGCAAGCAAACACAAACGAACCGCAAATACTTAAGGGAATTAACACGACTGCCTCTTGATTTGCTGTATTTAAGAGAGGCTAATTAAAGACTAGAGGGCTGTTTTAAATTGTGTGAACCTCTGAGCTATCAGAACCTTTTTCTCAGCAGGTGGTGTCTAAAAAGTGTTTTTCCAAAGCACAGGAGATATCTTCAATGAATTCAGGTGATAAAAAGCCAAAGATTATCTTTACACAAAATGAAATCATGACAGTTTTATCACATTCACATCACCTGTCTTCTAGGAAGACAGGTGACAACTGTTTTGACCTTGAGATGACACAAAAATACTCATGGAATTGGTGTGGTACACCTGAAAGTATTTTAACATTTTCATGAATGGTTCAACAATTGCCAGCATGAAGACATGCAAAAACGGTATCTCCAATAGATATCCCCAATCACACCATGTGATGTCTGCAGACTTGTCAAAGCTACCCATTCCATATAAAGTTGATTTTGATGCAAATAAAAACAGTTCACCTTGCTGTTTCACGTACAGCACTTGTCGTAACAACAGTGAGAGCTTCTCAAGGCATTGGCTCAAATCTAGGTTTTGTCTTTTCTAAAATATGTACAACGAAGGACAAAATCCAAAAAAGAAAACATAGAATTTGGGGGTGTTAGAGCCAAACCTGTCTCAATCACCACTAGAGAACGAGTTGCTTCCAGTGAGCGCCACACTAAATAGACTGCTAATAGAATTGTCCTCCACTGGGTCTTGGGTAAGTGAGTGGCTAGCCCATACACACCACCACTGTAGGACCACTTCATGGTAGTGAATGGGCTGCTGAGTGACTGTTCCTTTCTATGAATAAGCCTAAATACGGTTCAGAGTGACCAATGTCACTGGCTGTGTACAGGCCAGATGAATGATCTTAAGTCACAGCGGGTACTTTTTCATCAACAATTAGATAGGAAGATGGACTACAGGATCCATCCTGAAAATAACAATGGCTCTCAATCTGCTTTCATCTCTCCTGATTTAACATCGGTCAAGGCAGAGGTCGAGAGAATTTATGTGTGTGTGTAGGGGCTGATGAAAGATGTTATTGAAGAGTGATACCGTGAATTAATGGAGATGTAATTAAAAGTGCTGAGTGTCCAGTGGGCCAACATATGTCTTTTCCCTATGGGGCTCAGATGGTTCAGGGCTATAGGAACACCAGGAGAAAGATACCGGCTGGGTGGATGTAAAATCTAAAACTGATTAGTTGTTTCCTTTTTTTACCCCTATAAAACCTGAAAGTAGTTTACTAATGAACCTCTAGGCAGCTGTGGTCTGTTCAAAAAGGGAGACTTAACGGCTGTGGTTGGTCAACCCCTCTTTGGCACCAGTCTCCTTGGAGTTGAAACTTTACATAACAGACTTCCACATTCTGAAGTTTTTCCAAGAACCTGAGAATTAATTTGAAAAAATCCTGAGTGTTTTTGATGTGTTGTTTACTCTGGAGCAAATTCCATTACTGAATGCAGAAGCTTCTTAAACTATCACTTCCTACACATTCTCAGGGTTCAGTGAATCACTGTGGCCGACCCTCCACTACTTTCAAGTGGTATGCAGTGTATCAGAGGGTTGAGAGCAGAGCAAATACACATTTCCATTATGGAAGATGAATATTAAAGTTCTGATCTGTTCATTTTTACAAAGCTGGAGATCACAGGCCAGCATTGACACATTATGTACCTGTCACAGCACATCTCCTCAGACTGGGTTCTGGGTCCTTTCTTCCTCTAGCTTCATCCTCCAATCCCTGCGGATCCCTGATACCCAGTCTTTTCTCAAAGACTGTGTGACAGATCAAGTTGGCACAAAATTACACGCCTGACCTTAAAAAACAATCACTATATTGCTTCTGAGCCGCAGGTAAAGCATTCCCAAATATGGACTCTGAAGTGGCTTCTCAAACTGTCCTCATATCCCCCATTCAGACAGGCACTGACTGATTATGATCACTAATAATTTCATAACCAAGTTCTCAAGTCTCATTTGCTTCAAGCCAGCACCAGACATTTTCCCTCAAGCTTTCACTGGCCAAATGAGAAACATTTAATATCCACAGAGGTTGCAGAACTCACAGAAGATGTCACCCATTTAACACAGTGAGTAATGGGGAATAAATATCTGGCAGCCTGGGGAAACCCTTTACATTTCGAACTTTTCATTGTCAAACTACAAATGGTCCCAAGTATATTTATGAAATCAATAGATGAGAGACTTTAATTTTTTAAAATCAAAATCATAACAGGAATTCAGAATTTATTATATTGAACATTACAATGAAACATAGAGATTCTTGAAATCCGAAGTACAATAATTATTCACACACAACTATTGTGGCTTCTTTATTATTGTGGTTCTGTATTTCTCCTCCTCGAGAGTTTTCTTGTGTTCCTGTGCTTTTCTCCTTAGTGTGCTGTTAGTTTGCATTTTTTGTGTTTCTCAGTGAGTTCTTATTTTGTTACTGTGCTTCTCCACAATGTGCTGTTTAGGTTAGATTTAGTTTTTCAGAGAGATGCCTGTGCATTTTTGTGTTCCTTTCAGCAATATGTTTTTCTCAAAAAAATACAGAGATACCGCTATGGTATTTTTAGTCTACTGGGAGGATCATGATTCACCTAACCCAGGTTAAAATGTGTAGAAAT
The DNA here is from genome assembly GCA_016801105.1 of Esox niger. NCBI lineage: Eukaryota > Metazoa > Chordata > Actinopteri > Esociformes > Esocidae > Esox > Esox niger. Next base: position 2,824 of record JACXGJ010015871.1, read on the forward strand.
ACTAGCTATCTTACATTACATTTTGCATTTGCAATTGGTGTAACGTGATGTCTTGGTATTGTTAGAATCTGAGCATAATTTTAGAAATACTGTACAAGCATTCTGTTCAAGAAGGTAAACGCTATTTTCCCATTGATGCACTAAATTGACATGGATTGATCCCATATGTGAAAAAAATTAACGGTAAACGTAGGAAGCAACAGGGCAGCTAAAAATAAGAACTAGGTCGTGAAAATTACGACATTTTCCCAAAACAGCATCGAAAAATATTTGAGGTAAATAATGCCACCAGTCTTCGCTGGAAAGGCATTAGAATTTCTGAATGCAATGCAACTTTTCAGGGATGACAGTTTCTATTCCAGATTCTGGGCAAATCCAAAGATGCAAACTAAAGACTGGGCAAAAGTAAATAATGGCTAATCATGAAATAAGACATAATGGGCCAGACCCAACAGGTAAGGGGAATATCATCCAAGACAAACACCACTTAAAAGTACCCACACTTTATTGGGAATCTTTTGTTGTTTCTTTTCACTATAATACGAAACTTTGGATGTGAAATCAAAGAATTCCTATGATGTTAAAGAAAATATATATTTAAGGTCATTTGAATACATGACACTTTTTATACATACAATATTCATACAATAAAGCATTGAGACATTTCACTTGATGTTTTTGGTTGGGGGTGTTTGATTACATGATTTTGCCGTCTGTTATTTTATAGTCTTTATTTTAAGCTTTACAGTTGCCTTTGTAGTGTCTGATTGATATCAACATGATGCCCAAGAGGATGGCAAAGGGATTCAAGGAAGCCATTATTAGGCTGAAATATCTATAGAAATAAAGATCAGTTAGAAATATAGCCAAACCCATAGGCCAAAAACAATAGCTCAGAACATCATTTAAAAAAGGATAAAGCCTGAGTGAGAACAGAAACCACAAGGAAAGGCCAAGGAAAACAAGTTCACGGAATTACAATAAGCAACTAGTTAGACTCCAAAACAGAATACAGTTTAATAAAAGATTTCTGGAAATACGTGATGTGGACAGACAATAGAAAGATGAACATGCATAACGACTAGGGGGAAAAAGTTACTGCCCAAGATCTACAGCATACCACCTCATCTGTGAAATTCTGCGGGTGGTTGTTATGGCTTAGGCATTCACATTCAACCCTGGAACTGGAACTGTCTTCACTGTAGATGTTACTGTTGCCGGCAGCATTAGTATTATTTACAGAATTCAAAGTATTCAGAATCATGCGGTTCTCTAAAGTACTAGCAAATTCCTCCAAACACATAGGATGGCGTGTTATCATACAGCAAGACAGTGAACTTAAAAAAAACGCAATAATAACTAGGCAGTTTCTCAGGGCCAAAAAAAGTAGAAAGTTCTTGACAGGCCAAGTTAATCTACTGATTCAAGTCCAACAAACAGGCTCAAGGCAAAAAGACCTCAAAACAAGCAACAACTGAAGTTGGCTGCAGTACAGGCCTGGCAAAGCATCGCTAAAATGTTTCTTCATAGTGAATTGTTAGTGGATTTCTCCTTAGTAGGTTCCTGGTGTGTTTCTGAGCCCATCTCCCCCTCTGTGTCGGTACCATCAACCGGACACTACATGCTAGCAATCCCTCAGTGTATGGGCATGAGGAGTAGTGTGCGATGAGGCTATACACCACTGGCTGTTGGATGAGCACTCTGCAGCCTGCTGCTGCTCCAGTTCCACTAATTGAGCAGGTTGGAGGTGAGGAGATGAGGAGGGAGAGTAATCTACAACTCTCTCCTTCTCCATGGCCTCGCCAGGTGCTCTGCACCGAGCCCGGAGACAGACACATATGTGTTCTGGCCTTGTATAAGGAGCACTTAGTGCCTCCACCCCCTGTTTTTCAACTCTAGGACTGAGTGGTTGGCATGGGAATAGTTGCCAACACAAAAACACTATTTCTGTCCTAATAAAGGTCGCAATAAAGGAATGGTTTAAGATTTTGGCTGTGAGGCCCTTTGTCTGGTTCTGCAGTCAAGTGAACTTGTAGCAAACTTATCAGCAAACTCCACAGAAAACTCCTGTCGGAAAATTTGTTAAAATTTAACTATTTTTGTATTCATTAAAGCTAGCTAACTAGATTGCCTGGGCCCACATAATTACCTTACATTTTCTCCATACAGAGACATTAAAACATTATATCCACGTCTAACTCTTGGGAAATGCATAAAGAGCTTGACAATCAAAATCCAAAACTCACTCTTCACTTACAACCGAAAGAAATTGCGACCTGTAGGGGTTGAAGCAGGGCTTAAAAATTTGAAAAATAGCACCCACATTTAGATTGACATGTTGACATGCTGAGGTGGAAGAAATTTGGGAAACCATGCATGACACAGGTGCTTCAAATGCCCGTACAAGAAGATGGCTTGTTCATGCTCAATGAATGCATGTGGAGATGTATTGATATTGAGAGGAAAACAAGTCCTACACTCACTGGAGATTCACAAGGGCACACAGAAACTCAAAAAGTAGAACCAAACCCCTTTTGGGGAGAAGCCCCTGCATCGGTCCGACACTGATTCTAGACCATATTTGTTAAGCTGTGAAAACAGGCTTCTGTTTTGAAGTCGTCTCAAAAAGGAGAAATTCTCTAGCACCTTGTGCCCTGCTAAAGCCCACCCCCCCCCCATTCCACGGCCGTGCCTCCATGATGTTATTGGTGCACCTTGCCTTCCATCAAAACATTCATGCTGAGTCTCCTATGACGAATGATGCCAAGCAACCATTAGTGACTGGGGACGACATGAGGGGGTCACGTGCTAATGTAGACTGTGCGCCAACGAGCCATTACTCACGGCCTGCCAGGCCAGCGAGGAGTTACTACCCCGATGTGGGGTTCTGGCACTCGTAGACAAACGATCTGACGATGCAGCCATTGTTCTGCACTGGCCCATTGCTCCTCACATCCTTGACTGTGGAGAGATGTTGGCCATTAGGGCCCGGTAGAAATAGAAAGGAGTTGCAGTCACACAGCCGCATTTTTCTACTGACAGCCTCAATATTAACGCCCTGGAATGGCTGGCTGGCAACTGTTTTCCACTAGAGTGGAAAAGCGTCGGGGAGGGAGGAAAGGGGGAGCGTGGCGTCTTGGAAAGGTCACTTCCCATCCTTTCGTTTGTCTCTTTGATTAAGTCTGGCAATTAGGCAACTGTACTGCTTGGCTCCGAGATTCAGCCGGCAGATTGGAAAGAAACTAATCAGAGAGCAGGCAGACCTAGCTCAGAGGAGAGAGAGGGAGAAAAGCGTAGACGCCCTGCCAAAGTTTGACTGGAGACAGATTGACGAGGCAATCGATGATTGGAGGGCGTATCTGAAAAGGAGAGAGTAGGAAGAAAGAATGTGTCTGGCGAGGCAAATCAGCACGGCGGAGGAGGATGCGAAATGAAAGAAGACAGAGAACAGAGGGGCCGGTTGAGGACGAGCAAGATGAACTGAAACTGAGAAGGCAGAGAGTCAACGCAGGGAAAACGAGAATTAAGATGAGAGCTGCAAAAGAAGTTAGATGAGAAAGAAGCACTAAGAGAACAGCTCCAGTAATAGAACAGGGAGGGACGCTATGACTGTGAAAGGATAGGAAGGAACTAACGCAGAAAGAACAGTAGCTAAGTAGAAAAACGGAAGAACAGAACAGTGTAGGAGGACAGAGAGCGGGAGAGAGCCCTGCCAGAGAGATTGGCAGAGAGACAAAGAGGCGCGGGAGCGTGCCACACTTGGACAGCCTCCTGTGAGTTTTAACACATTTCTGTTTCGATGATAATAAAAAGAACACACCACCTTCTGATAATTAATCCGACAGAGGATCGGTATCATTCTGGCCTTGCTCTTCCTACAGCTGTACCAGTCTCACACACCCACAGACACACACACACACACTGAAACACAATAACCACACTGACACACTTCAGTGAAACGCCACAACTGGCAAATAAAAAGAAATGCACTGACACATTACTAATTTGTGAAGGCATGCTAGAATGAAGGAACGAGGACATGAGAAGGGGAAGGAGGGCGCAGGCACTCAACAACTCATCTGTTGTGTTCTTTCATTTCAGATTTTCTCTTCTCCATCTAAATCCAGATCTCAATTAGGGAGAGGCAGGCCACAGAGTCGGAAGACAGCCAGCGCCGAGCCACGGCTAAACGCTGTGTGATCTCTCATTCAGAGCCATCGATCGTTCCCTCTCCGACAGAGAGGCAGTGGTGGCCACACTCACGCCAACCCCCCTTGTCACGTCGACAAGATCATGGACATGGCCTCGTGTGTGTGTGTTTTAGGTCTAACTATACTCATGAGGACCAAATGTCCCCATGAGTATAGTAAAACCAGAAGAAATTGGACTCATGGGAGCCTTTTGCCGGTCCCAATGAGGCAAAATTTAATTTCTGGCTCAGGTTTAGGGTCAAACTAACAAAACATTTTAGAGTTAGAATTGGGGTTTCTTTAAGGTCCAGGCATTGTTCGTTACGTCTAGGGTTAAGATTAGGCATTATACCTAAGTAAGGTTTAGGCATAAATGTTACTTTATTGAGGTTAAGGTTTGGGTAAAGGTTAAGTTTAAGGTTGAGATTGGGGCAAGGGAGCATGCAATCTCTCTTTTCTGGTCCCCATGAGGTTAGCAGTACAAACTTGTGTGTGTGACACTGCCGCCGTGCGCATGCATATTTAGCGACCAGTGACTGATGTTTCTGTTGTGAGTCTTTGCATAGCATACACACGTGCCAGGCTTATGGACGTGGGAGGACATTTAGTGCCACAGACCTGTCGAAATATTCAGCTCCTGTTTACCATTCAGGACGTATGCACTGTTGCAAGTATTTTCACACGCTCCCTTGTCCGTGCAGTCAAACCCACTCACTACATTCCCAGTGTTTATATTCCCAAGAAACAAAAAAACAAGTTTCCAGTGGTTCACTGAAGGGTTAGTCCATCTGAATCCGGCTAAGCACACAATTGAAGCATTCTTTACTCCTGTCCTGTGCCCCCCCATCACTCCCTCCTAACAGATTAAGGTATGTCTAATAATTTTGTGTTTTGTTTTTCACACTGGCATTCTAAACTGGCTCAATCTATAAGAAGCAGATTGCTGGACACTGGGCTTTCATAACCAACAATAAAGAAAAACATCAACTCTGGCTACATTCAGTACAGTCAATTGAAAAATCTATCTTTCATCACACTGCATCTATCTGCTTGCAAATCACAATATGCAATGTGAGAGAAAAATATAATCCATATTCATTTTATGATTCTTTAAATCACAGTAGCTTTTGCATGGTAAGTGTTTGGTTATGCACATATGAAGAAGAAGCACAGCGAAGGAGAGATTAAAAGGTTGAGAAAGTGATACAGACAGAGTATTAGAGAGAGAGATAAATGGACAGATAGACGGACTAATATTGAATGCGTTTCCACACAGGTTGGAGTTGTGGATGCAGTGTGTGTGTTAGCCCATGTGGGAGCGAGGCAGTCTGCACCAGGTGACAATGTGTGTATAAGAGCATATGCTGCGTAGGTGTGTGTTGCTCCCATATGTTATGTGGGTGTGGATGTATTCATTTGAATGTATGTCTATGCATATTCGTGTGTGTATGTGTTTGAATGGGAAGGGATGCGAAGGGGGAGAGAGAAATTAAACTTAGTGAAAGATGCACTCCAGGGGTTTTATACTGATTTCAGCCTATAGCTGTAAAAGTGATGCTCAAGAGCCAAGACTTACATTTTCATAAATTCATTTCTTTTTAACACTATCTGCAATTGTAAACATACAGTTAAGTCTGGAAATAATTGGACACAGACACAAGCTTTGTTATTTTGGAAGTTCACCAACATATACTAAAAGTGTTGTCTCTCAGCTTTAATTTGAGGGTATTCACATCCAGAGTGGAGGAAGGGTTTAGGAATTACAGTTCATTAATATATAGCCCACTCTTTTTCGAGGGACCAAAAGTAAACTGACAAATGACTCAAAAGCTGTTTCGTGGACAGGTGTGAGCAATTCCTTCGTTATTTCTTGATCAATTAAGTAGGTAAATGTTCTGGAGATGACTCCAAATGTGGCATTCACATTTGGAAGCTGCTGTTGTGATCTTACAATATGAGGTCAAAGGTGCTCTCAGTGCAAGTGAAACAGGCCATCCTCAGGCTGCAAAAAAAATCCATCAGATATAGCAGGAACATTAGGAGTGGATAAATCAACAGTTTGGTACATTCGTAGAAAAAAGAAAACACTGTTGAGCTCTGCAACACAAAAAGGCCGGGATATCCACGGAAGACAACAGTGGTGTATGATCGTCGGATCCTTTCCATGGTAAAGAAAAAACCCTTCACAACATCCGGCCTAGTGAAGAACACACTCCAGGAGGTAGGCACAAATGTATCATTATCCAAGTCTACCATAAAGAGAAAGACTTCACAAGAGCAAAAACAGAGGGTTCACCACAAGGTAGCATTCATAAGCCTCTAGCATAGAAAGGCCAGATTAGACTTAGCCAAAAAACATCTAAAAGTCAGCCCAGTTCTGGAACAGCATTCTTCGGACAGATGAAATTAAGATCAACCTGTACCAGAATGATGGGAAGAGAAAAGTATGGAGAAGGATCCGAAGCATAACACATAATCTGTAAAACAGGGTGCAGGCACTGTGATTGCATGGCCATGCATGGCTTCCAATGACACTGGGTCACTAGTGTTTATTGATGTGACAGAAGTAGCCGGATGAATTCTGAAGTTAAGGGGATATATTGTCTGCTCAGATACAGCCAAATTCAGCGAAGTTGATTGGATGGCATTTTACTTTACAGATGACCCAAATGACCCAAACCAATGACCCATACCATACTGCAAAAGAAACCCAGTAAAGGCCTACCATACTGCCAGGCCTTTACTGCAGCTGAAGACAGCTGCAGTAAAGGCCTGGCAAAGCATCACAAAGGAGGAAACACAGCGTTTGGGGATGTTCATGCTTACCAGATATCAGTCAAACAGAATCAAGATTATCAACAAAGTATTACAATTTTTAATTGTATTTATAATTGTGTAAACTTGTCCAATTACATTTGAGCCCCTGAAATAAGTGGACTGTGTATGAAAATGTTTGCAATTCCTAAACGTTTCATACTAAATTGTTGTTCACCCGCTTTAATTAAAACTAAAATCTGCACTATTGCATCTTGGTTGTTTCATTTAAAATCCATTGTGGTGGCGTAGAACTCGGTGTTCAAATATTTCTGGACTTTACCGTATGTGAATTTGGTGTGCTTCAGATTTCACCTGATGGATCTTTCCAAAAACGGTATTATTTTTATTAATTTAGTGCCACTTTAAGTAGAGTTCATTAATCAAGGAAATATATTTCTTTAACTCCAAAACACACCCCTGTGCAAATGTTATCCAATATGTTTCCAAGTTTCATTAATATGCGTATTGATTTGGATGCTTTTCAGATACAGAGACCACTGCACCTTTTTTTTCCTTACCAAAAAGGAAATTGTGAGTGAGGAATTTGCATTGGTCTCTTAATTTGAACCCTTCTGTTCCTCACTCAAAACCTTCCTTTTCAATTTTTTTGGAAAAGAAAAGGTGCAGTGATCACTCAATTTTTTCTTTCTACTAAAGTCCTGTAGGAAGACTGTCTTCCCCAATCCATCACTACTACTCACCTGTTTTCACAAAAATCTCTGATCAATTGAAATGTTTTGCAAAACTCTACACACAACTCTTTTGTAAAGGACAATCGTTAATCGTTGTACAACACACTACCATTCAATAACCAAACTCAAATTATTTCTAACATAATTAGGCAACTAGCCATTAGGATGTTGGTATGACAGTAGGCCACAGGTAAGATCTTTCGTGTTATGGAACAATGCAGGACAACATCAGAGAGCGGTAGGGGAGAATGAGAGAACATGGGAGAGGAACGATGATCTCTACTGATATTCATGACAAAGTACTTGACCATGTTTTTGTACATGGTTTGACAATGAGGGAAGCTGGACCAAGAGCATGACTAAACCTGAGTAATTTCACTGTTACATAAATTTCAAGTTTAGAGAAATACACCGTAGAATCGTCGTATTTGATGCATTGGTTACACTTTATTTGGAGTCTAAATTTGTAGATCAAAGCATCTGTAGATATTTTATAGATATTAATAATAGGAACAAACATAAAAAATCTATCTGCTGATAAGCAACTTTCCTTTTAATCAAAGGAAAGCTTCCATTCCCTCTTTCACAATGTGATTCCAGGCTGATTTAAGACTCGTTTTACCCTGTTATTGTCAACCCATTCCATTAAAGACACTTTCACAGCGCCAAATACCCCTGTATCGTAGTCCTAGTTATCTTGACACCTCTTACGAATGTTGCCAATTCAAGGCCAGTCGTGAAAACTAGTCTTTAATTACTCAACACTCCAAAGCCGATTTACGTCGTAACTTTTCACGAAGAGGAACCACAAAGGATCAACAGTAATGAACAGTTAGAATCCTGACTGGCAACAGCTCCAGCATGGGACATTCTTCTACTCTTCCCTACTTTGAAGGAAACCCCACCACTGGGCATTAGGACATATCACGAAACACTAACCTCTCCATTGTCACAACTCCACCCCTTGCTGTGAGGGATTAACATATCAGTGGAGGTCAGTGGTATGTGTCCTCCATAACCCCCCATCCCCTCGTTCTTTTTCCTACCCCCCATGTTTATTCAGCCACAACGTATAGCAGTAAAATGCTTTTACTTTACTCTTTTACTTTAATCTTTAAGTGCAAAGAATACAGTATTTCACAATGAATGTGTACAAATTGTCAAAGTAGTGTTAACAAGTTCCACAAGAAAATGCTTGTATACAAACAATTTCACAGGGTTAGAAGAAAATATGTTATATTAATTCAAATCAAATAAATATTGGGACACATTACTAAAAACAGCAATGTAATTAAAGATACTTAAATGAATAATAGTTATGTTTAGAGTGGAAATGCATGCTTGTGGGTCACCACACTGCAATGGAAGTACTCAGTACACTGGCGGCCAAAAGTTTGGAATAATGTACAGATTTTGAGGAGAAACAATAGAAAATAAACTGACAATGTGATTAAAACCTATACGCCATACTAACCTCACAGCAATGCACCAATATAAAGGCTAAAAACTAAAAGGAAAGCATTTTATAACTACACCCTAATAAAGATACTAAAAACAATATTAAGTCTGGTAGCAGCAATTGAGACTTCAATGTTCTTAGGGTAGGGCTGTGGTGGTCATTTTGGCGACACCTCTTCCCCCATAAGAGCGGTTGGCTCTCCTTCATTTGTCAGCTGCTTTGATCAGGTACTCAATCTCAGCAGAGCGCCAGCTAGACATTGACAATAAATTGACAATGTCAAATTATTTGTATTTGTAAATCAGCTTGCGGTAGTATGTTTCACACCGTTTGCAAGCGAATATACCCATGAGGACTCTGATGGGCAGGCCATACCTTTTTCTGAACAGTGAACTGAATGCATCGTGAACATAACCTTTTAACCTTCTAACTAATATGTGTAGAATATGTGTATGTGCAGAGCCAAAGTTTCAACTCATAATAATGCAGAGGAAGAAAAACATGGCTAAGCACTGTCGGCATCTTGTACCTCAGTTTCTGATGGAATAACAAACCTTTTAGATGATTTTTCCACCTAGCCAGATGCACAATGTTTTACTGAAGTCTACTAGCTAAATTACTAAAATGTAAATCTAGCAACTAGCAAGGAATTTACATGTCTACTACCCTTTTGCCTATGATATGTATCTATCACAGGAATAAAAGAAATTCACTTTGCACAACTGGACAGTAGGTTTGGTATAGTATCAAAAACTGAGGTACGAGCAGGTAGGAAAAGCTTAACATGCTAAAAACACTACTCTTTTCACGTGCCTATGACTGAGCACTCAAACGCATCTCCACTGTGAGACTATTTTTATACCAGCACTGTTTTATGTTTTATTTCTATTTTATTATTCTTTGTTATAATTCTTCTAGCTTTGTGTTTTATATTTTATCTCATTTCTATTATCCTGTTGTATTTTTTATGCTGTTTTTATATTTC
>JACXGJ010015872.1:0-12963 GCA_016801105.1 Esox niger
TACCCTAGGTGTTCATCAACCCTGTCCCTGTGGATCTACCCTACCCTAGGTGTTCATCAGCCCTGTCCCTGGGGATCTACCCTACCCTAGGTGTTCATCAGCCCTGTCCCAGTGGATCTACCCTACACTAGGTGTTCATCAGCCCTGTCCCTGGGGATCTACACTACCCTAGGTGTTCATCAACCCTGTCCCTGTGGATCTACCCTACCCTAGGTGTTCATCAACCCTGTCCCAGTGGATCAACCCGTGTGTAGGTTCTAACTTGAACTCTGTTCCTGGAGATCTGCTATAGTGTATGTTTTAACTTATAACTTGTTCCTGGACATCTACCATCCTATAGGTTTCATCTCAAACCATGTTCCTGTACACCTTTAGCCTCCAGTAGGTTTTAACAACCTGGTTGCTAAAAGGAACCTCTTTAAGGGCTTTTTTGACAGTCAGATGAAAACAGAACTAAATGGACGTACTGGACACGCATGGAGAACATCCTAAATGAACAAGGACACTGTAGCCATATCTGGGGATAGGAGGCGGGCCACACAAGTTTCAAATTTGGAGAAACAATTTCATATTCGCTATTAAAAGACACATTCAGGCCCACTAAAAGACACTTGCTTCTTTAAGGGCATTTGCAAAAGTGTAAGATAGCCTTTTAGTCCTAATTTGATGAGGAGAAAATGTCACACCGAAATGGGTCCAGGACATAGACACACTAAGCACGTTCTATCCAAGACGGCACCCTCCATCTGTCTATAATGGCTCTTAGCTCGGGAGTCAAAGGGATTTTTGTTTTATATTTAGGTCTAAACCATATGTATCTAGCTGACAAACAAACAAACAACCTAGGATAATGTCACAGTCGTATTAGTTATTCAGTCAACGGTCTAACACATGGCCACCCAAAGGTATGAAAAAAAAGGCAAAAAAAAGGCCTTACCTCATGCAGTAGGTGATGCAGACTGCGCAATGGTCCGTGGCGAAACTTTGGAGCAAATCACCTGAAGATGTCCATAAAGTCAAGTATTCTGGCATATTGCGTTTCATGAAAGAGCCTAGCCAAACTCTTGAGTCTTTCTTGGCTCATTCCAGAACGCAAATCATTTTGAATTAGCTTTTAGATCGCTAGGTCACTCACTCCACGCTGCAGTCACCGCATGCTGAGGAAAAGGCGCACATAGCTCTACAGTTAGACATCTATTCACTAACTCGATTCAGTAACTGTCGAAGTGTCTGGCGGTTATCAAAAGTGGCACAGGAAATCCTAATGTGATGCACTTGGCCTGCAACCGCATCTGTTATCGTTGTTTTTTTTGTTTCTTACAAGTCGTTCTGAAATGCTCATCGTGCGTATTCTGGAACTTAAGAGGGGTTGTCTTTTTTGTTATTTAAGAGCTCCTGACTTAATTTCACAGACATTTTCACACATTATTTTTACAATTTTTGGGAATGCGCCATCTTACGCGCGTGGCCAAGGAGCATGGCCAGAACATTTCGTTTCAGTTTGCAGGACACATGCGCAGAGGTGATGGAACAAAAGGGTGTTTTTCTAAGTATTTCATATATGCAGCTCATATACCCAGATCCATAAAAACTGCGCCCTTTTCTTTCCTTTCCAAAAAAGTTGAAAAAGAAAATTTTAAATGAGAGGAACAGAAGCGTTCAATTTGTAGAGGTCCTTCGATTCCTTACTCAAAACCTTCCTTTTTAACTTTTTTGGAAAGGAAAGAAAAAGCTTTTTAAAACAGGCAACCAATCACATCAAAAAACCTTCTAGTAACCTTTTGCGACTTTCGACAAAGTGAACTTCTAAAACAAATATTATGTTTGTAAAAAAAAAATCCTTATACATGGGACATAATGCTCTTCCAATTATTCTTATAGACAGTGCTCTGAGGTAGCTGACCCCATAACCCCACGGTGCCCTTCCACTGACATTGGTTGGAAACACCCTCCCATAGGTGACGGCGGTTCACCCTCCGCTCCTAATGAATGCAAATGATGCTATCTGTCTGCCCATTAGGAGTGCAGTGATTAGACCGTGGCTCGCCGCATGTCAACACAGTCGCCGTAGCTACCACTGTTTATTCATGTCTCGTACATACCTAATGAAGGGGTGCTCAATTAGATCTCCACCCGCTATTGCTCTCTCTCTCTGCTCTCACGCTCCCTCACGCAATGTCTCTCGGCCGGTCTCTCTCATTTTGTCTCCCTCTCTGACGGTGTACCTTACCATAAGCCAGATTGTTGTCTTTATAATGTGTAGACATTGTTAAGCTAGGGATCTATCAGCCATGCCGTGACCCTGCTGTCCTTATCTGTCGACATTCCCAGCATGCACCTCACCTGCTTCACTTCGCCCCCCCCACCCCATTCGCAATCCTCCCCCATAACCCCGACTCACCCGGTCCAGAGTAATATCCATTTGAAAACGAAGCAAAAAGCTATCAAGCTTCAAGGATCCTCTGAGAATGCCTTCTCAAGATTGATACCCCTCGTGCCCCGCAATCTGTTGCTAGTTGAAGGTATGAAATGGAAAATACCCCATCTCTCTTTTCCCTCTTCCTTTCTGCATCCTTCACTCTCTCCCTCTGCACCGTTCTCTCTCTTTCCTTCTCTACCCCTGTCTTTCCGTCTCTTTGATCTGTGAAAGCAGACACTGATGGAGTGACAGTGTCATTCCCGAAGAGTCTCTCCTGGCTTTGCTTATTACTCCATTCTCCATTATTCTAATGAAAACGTCGAAGCGATACCTTGTGCTCCCGCCACACAATTGATATCCAGACCCCGGAGTGCTGTGATATCTTTATCCATCACCCTCGTTCCCGATTGCGCTCGGCCGCCAAAGCGTCTCGTGTGGCTGCGCGTTGCTGTGGAGGAGAGCCATTTCTTATAGGGATAGTGGAAATATGCTAAATAAAAACCATTGTCCTTCCCGGGCAAAAGTATCTCTAGGCCAAAAAGGAAATCTGAAGTTGAGAACTGTCGGCAAAATTCTAGTCACAGTGCCTGTGGTCAAGGGCAGAGACAACATAAAATCATGAAAAAGTAAAGACAGAGTAATGGATACCAAACAAAAGAATGAGGTACTATAGAACGAGGTGTACAGCCAGGTGACGACACAGCCAGGAGACGACTGGCCACCACGTGTTGGGTTCTTCACCTAACTTGTGGAGATTTCTTCCTAATTTTGGACCCAACTAGGAGGTTTCTCAGAGCATTAACTCTTGTTTCCTGCTCTTTGGGGTTTGAGGCTGCGTATCTGTAAGAGCACCGTGAGGATTGCCAATGTCAAAAGTGCTTCATAAAATGAAGCGATTGATTGAGAAGACAAATAAAGAGCAGCTCGCAGCCCAGCTTTTTCGAATAGTTGACCACAAGCCATGGGTCAAATCCCATCGTTCTGTTCTCAAGCAAGACATTCTGTAAGTAACAACCCGTGAGACTATGGAGACAAACCCACGCATGGATTCAGTTTGGACACATCATGCTGAAAATCACACATACTTAGGATCTCTTATTCAACTGTTCCATTATTATTTCAGCCACCTTTTTACGCGAGCCATCGATGGTTAATGGCGACTCGGATTCACTCAGAAGCCGAAAAGGCTACACTGAAATTAGCCATGTTCATGTCTCCTCGTTTGCTCCACAGAGCAAAACACTTTTCCGGCCCTCTCTTCTGAGCCCACGAGATGGTTACATGCTGGTTTGAGACATGAACTTTCACGCCTGATTCAATTAGCCAGGGGCTTCGCAGTAGTTGACTGATTGGATGATTTGCGTCAGTTCACGGCTGCGGAATGTACGCGAGACGTCTGGCGCTTCCAGAGGTAAGGGTCGGGAACAATAATGTCCTGATGACATTAACATTTTCGTCAACACGTGGTGTCGCAGTCCCGTCAGCGATGGCACTGAGAGAAGACGCACACGTTCATCAGGGCACGATCTGGTCAATTAAAATCAGCTCAGCGCCTCGCTTGGAAATAAGAAAGGACTTATTAGCAATGCATCAGTAAAGGCACCCACGGGGATGAGATACATATTAATCAGCCCCAAAAGACTGAAGACCCGAGGTCATTTAGATTGGATATGTCAGGCTTAGCATTTGCACAACAACCAAAAAGTTGATTGAAACTGCCCAAAGGAATCAAGTTCACTAGTAATGTCTTCAGGCCCAGGTCCTTTCTAGCGCATTCATAAAAACGTACATCCTCTGAAGCTTTTTAGTTTTTATCTAATTGTTTTCAGTTTTCCAATGAGAACGGGTCTTCCACCGTTCTTTTCAAATGTAACACTGAACATTAAAACACGGTCCACGGAGTGGTATCAACGGCAATACGCAGTGAATGCATCCATTTTTCCACGGTGTTAGGAACCCAAGCCACAACATCGGTCTGCCAGGGCCACACAGAACCTGGTACAGACGCTATCACATCCCCTGATCTAGCCCGCTGCACTTTCTAGACATCACATGTGAGCACTGCCCTGACAAACCTTTTCCTGGGCTTGGGAAGGGCGAGGGGCCCCCCCTCTGTTTCCATTCCGTTCATGAAACCTTAGAGCCAGTCGCAGCCGCAGAATCAGTCAAAGCATCGACTTTACAGTCATGCCTCTCCGTTTAACAGCATACTTACAATCAGTGCTCACGGCGAAGGCCCTCTCAACACATCCTCCGGCAAATAAGACATCCTCACAGCTTTTACCGCCACAGTCGGCGAACAGTATCGCCTCTTTCCCTTCGTTCAAGGTCACTCGCTGCTCATTCGGCGTAGTTTCCAAGGCCCCATTCTTCATTTTATGTGGAGTTTTATATTTCACAACGGGCCTTTGTCGTCCCAATGTCATTGGCTGTGTGTAGTTTGGCGGAGTAATGACACTGTGGCCGGTAATGAGTTCATTACATGAGTGCTTTTCTCATTAACATAGTTATATTCACACAATACTGCTGGGTTGTATTAAGCCCCTGGTGGTAATATAGATACAGCATTATAATTATGATAGTGTGTCACTAAAACCTCTGGCGTTTGGCTAACAGGGCCCCAGACTGGGTGTGCCACGACCAATCATATACTCCTATTCTACTCAAGGTCAAGGGCTAGGCGATGGACGACCCACTTGCTATTTCTCTTTTTCTCGTTCATATTTCTTGTTCATTGTCAAAGTCACCTGGCTCGCTTCTCCTTCCCTCTCTACTGTCTCTTTCCTCCTCCATCTTTTTCTCTCTCCCGTGTCTGTTCTTCATGCCGTCCCATGTCTTTTCTCTCCGTCAATGTCCCACTCTAAAGGTTAATGCCCCTTTCTTCATTTCCGACGCTACTGCAGTATTTTTCACTGTCCTGTTTTTTTATGTATCCATGTCTGTCATTTCAGATGAACTTCCATTTAAAAGGCTTTATTTGCACAGGAAACATTCGTTTAAACGGCCAAATCAAGTGAAAAACAAGAGACAGATAATCAATAGACGTAAAAACAAAAATAATAAATGACAAACCCTAAGAAAACATTCCAAACAAGAAAGGCATTTGGAATGTTATATTACAAAGAAATATATGACAAGGGGAAAATAAAGAGATTGATATTGTTTTTGTTCATAGTGCCTTGTTGGTTGCCCTTTTCTCATGGAAACAGGTCACAAATCTTGCTGCAGCACATTGCAGTGATGCAGGAGTTTATCAGTGTTTGATTAGATTTCTCTCTCTCCTTCTCCATCCCTCCCGCTCTTATCCACAACCCACTATAATCCTTTATTAAGGTTAGATATCCATTCAGGAAGCGTTACCAAAACTCCAATGGTGCCCAGCTTCCCCTCCTTCCTCCGTCATTTTCACCCCATCTTTGGCCTGCATTCTGCACTTTCTATCCATTCATATCATCATTCAAAAATCCCCAGCCTTGGCAGCTAAGATCCTCATCCTCCACACATGTGTAGATGAAAACGCGAGTCAGAAGCTAGCTTCCAGCTGCACAGGTATTTAGGTCTGTGTCAAGTCCCTGTCTGGTGGTGACTTTGTGGTCAGTACCTACACATTGTACACTACAGTCTTTCAGAAGGAACTCTAACACGGTACCTTGTTTTAATGTGGTGTCTTGCTGGAGCAACACCATTTCCCCGCGACAATTAGGACCAAAGAGCCGCGTGGAAGATGAATGTGCTTCACGGCATCTGTTAATTGGCTCCTAATTTCTTTACATTTCCACATTGATTGAAAACATTTTATGTGCAATATTGGTGCTGGTAATGAAGTATTTTGGTAGATTATTATAGGTTATTCCAATGCACCCCAGATGCCCATGTTGGAGCCAACCCACCCCGGCCTGGTAATTACCTTCCCGACTCCTTGCATACAACACGCTGGACTGAAATACCACACAGTAGTCCTCTGACATTGCCAGTCCCACTGTACCATCAAAAGGCACACACACACACACACACACACACACACGCAAACACACAAACGCAAACACGGATTATAGGGATGCAGATTCACATGCGCAAACACCAGAGGCTTCACACCAGATTGTCTTCAATATTAGATGTTTGTCCAAGTGAGAAAAACACCATTATATGACAGGAAAATCCAGTGCCAGGCGCAGTGGTGAGCAGTATTACAGTTAACACTGGAATAACCATGCGTCGACAGAGCCCTAATCAGTCCTACAATGTCTTTTATGACATCAAAGTACTAACTGTCTAATAAATACATTAACTGTAATTTAAAAGAAGAGTTGTCACAGTTAACAGCAGAATAACTGAAAACTAGTATGTGTTATAACATAATATAACTTTCATTTGTTCATACTGCTGTTTGATTTATGAAAAAAAAGACTGACAGACAGTTGTGCAGTAGTCAGATTCTAGATTGATTACAAGAGCCGTCCAAATGAAAGACCTCCCTGGGCGCCCAACATGGCTGCCAGTCCACTTCTGCGAAAGTCAAACGTTTGTTAAACCTTATGTGCAATTGACAACAATTATAATGATTTAATAATTTAATTAAATACAATTACGAAACTAAAATGTCATTAGTTTGAACATACTACATGCTTCCTTTCATTACAAAGTGATATAGCACACCTACAGTAACCGTAACCCAAACCGAGGTGAGGTTGGAAAGACGCAATGATATTATTAACATGTCTGTGGCCTTAGAATAAGCGTCGTGTGTGCTTGATAAAACAGAGAAAATGGGCATGAAAACAATAATGGCCTCATAATGTATAAGTGTGGATATGAAAGTACTCTGTTATTGTCATTATAGCAGACATTATTGGTGGTCTCACTCTGCTTATAAAATGGTATGCGTTCACCCTCAGTTGCTGTTGGGGACTGTGTTCAATGTGGCTGTAATATACACATAGGTGGTGGATATGTAATTAAGTATATAATACTATATTATACTCTTGTGTGGTTATTGTGTGAATTCTCCCTGCTCTCCGTTTTTTCCCTCTCCATGGTAACAGTTGGATGTATGTTTTTTTCAACACAAACCCTGTTTCTTAGCTAGCGCTGGAGAAATATATAGCATATAAGAAATATACAGCTCTGGAAAAATTAATAGACCACTGCACCTTTTTCTTGCCTTTCCAAAAAAGTTGAAAAGGACAGTTTTGAGTGAGGAACGGAAGCGTTCAATATTCAGTGGTCTCTTATTTTGAACCCCTCTGTTCCTCACTGAAAACCTTCCTTTTCGACTTTTTGGGAAAGGAAAGGAAAAGGTGCAGTGGTCTCTTAGTTTTTTCTGCAGCTGTATATTTGTTTGTTTCCCTATTGTCTTGTGGCCAAGCTGCTGGCGACTATGCCACTGTTTCCTTGTCACAACAACATTGTGGAGAATGTGTAGAGGCGACATGGTTTAGGCATCTGTGTCCCTGGTTCAAATCCCCCACTCGCGAAGGTGACTGTTGTCAACTTACCCTGAGCAGCTGCGTGGGGGTACCTTATTGAATTTATTTTGCACAGAATTTCTTTTCAAATGTGAAGTGAATATACAGTTTTGTGGTGGAACGTGAGGTCCCAGGAGTCTCAACACCACATTTACCAACAAAAGTTCATCTTCAGCCAGAAAGGAATCCTGTTCGGTGTGAATCTTTTCCATCCTGATCCTGTCAAACAATGTTCCTAACTTCTTCAGCGGGTCACTAGACTACTACTTCTGGCATGCTATTTACACAGGCGACATAATCATTTAGAGTTTACAGTTACATCAATATTATGCAAATGGTCCGCCCCATTCCTCATTTACAGTATGTGATTAATATTCTAATTATGTATCGTTCCCCTTTGCTCGTCACCACGGACAGCCCCCCATCTCTCACATCATGCGCTATTACTTCATTTATTGAATCTGTTGTTGGAATTAGTTTTGGTGTGCTTTATGTTTCGGTTCAAAGCAATTATACAGGTGATTATGAAGTAAGCAGGCACCTTCAACAGCCGTGTAGCCTGAAGGACTTTTGAAAGGAGGTGCCGACAGAGAAAAACCTGTTTAAAAGATGTCCTCCTCAAACTGTTTAAATGACCAATTCCGCTCCCGGTAACAACATTCCATGAGCAACAGTGTGTTGCACTGACAAATTTGTGAGCTTTTTCGACCTGAGGGGGAGCAGTTTTTGTTTTGATTTGGTTTACTTTCCTTATGACACTTTCTAGTGGTCAGTGGAATGCTCCTTTAGCAGGGGGCGGTGGTTTTCCTGTTGACGGACGGGCGGCCAGGCCAACAAATTTAGTGTAAATAACATTGTACTGTGCCGGCGGGACCTCAAACATCGCCGGGTCCGGGTAGCCTAGCGGTCAGGAACGTTCCGCATGTAAACCAGAGGTCGTTGGTTCTGCTCCGACAAGGTGAACAATCTCTCCTTCTCTCCCTGACTACGACGCAGCACCCAGAACCGCCTCCGGGTTGTTCGCTAAATATACGAATGTCTTCATGCTTTTTTCGCTTAGGGCGACCGTCCAAGGTCGCATTGTCCTTATTTTACTATGCGTGTTGTGTACTTCCCACATTACATTAAAACACGCACACACATGCACACGCACTGTAGAACTACTGAAGGTAAATGGAAAGGTGGGTGGCGGTGGCTTAATGACAGGCGTGCATGTGGATGTTGAAACCACTGTACGGTCCCTAACAATACACCCTTACTTAAATTCCACCTACCGGGTTGCCTTTCCCCTCCCACGTTCCATATAGCCCATAGTGTATCTAGAGCAGCACACACCAGAGAGGCAAAGGCCCAAATTCACAATGACAGTCAAAACAAATGAGCGGAATCTGTGTAGCAGCTGTTTTCTATTTGGCTAAATACCCCCTATTCACGTCGGAAAAAAAACAAAACAAAGCGACACAATTATGGAACCGCTCGTTTTGAAAAACGCCCTTCCTAGGCTCCAATTATGAGCACTTTGGATGCTGGGAAAAGAGAGAAAGAAAAACGAGATACGGAAACCTGTAAAGGGGGGTCAATTAAGGTCACCTCATCTCCAGCGAAAGAATCACAATGGTGGAAGGAGCCCAGTAACACACGGTTGGTACAGAGGGACTGCGGACGAGAGGAGAATGAAAAAGAGAGCCAATTTCAGAGCGTTGAATCATTCTAACTGTCAATGCCTAATTTCACAGTAACCCCTTCAAAACCTTTTACTCGCTACATTAACAGAAGGTATTGTGAAACAACCCCTTTTTAATGTGGTTAACAATGCATTAAATGACTTGATTAAGCGCCTGAATTAGACTGGGAAGCTTTTCCGCAGGCGTGCCAAATACGCTCTGGGATTGCTCGATGAGCGAAGCACACCCACTCCAGATATACTGGGGACAGGGAAACCATGGGGCTTGGAGTGGGGTGTGGGCAAGTCGTTATGTTTACAAAATACATTTTACGGTGGGTTAGCATGAAGTGCAAAACATAGGTCAAGGTGTCGATTGGGACAGCAGTAAGTCGAAGAGCGTAGCATGGGTGGGTGGAGAACAGACACAGTGTGCGGTCGCTACAGTAAACGGTTGACGTTAAATATGAGCTGTAGGAACCAGTGAGGTGTTTGGTGCTGGACCCCAGAACTCAGCTGAACCCCTTTAGAATTGTGTCGACGTGTTCTGTGTCATTATACAAAAGTCAAAAGAGGTGTTCTGGCCAGATTGACTGCCAAAGTGACTTAAGGCTTGAAGAAATCTTATAATTTTACGACTTTTCAATTTTCGGCTTGAGTTGAGCTCCTAAAGCCCTCTAACTCTGATACCATCGGTGCAATTGAAGTCTTTTTTTCCCCTTTAAAGAATGAACACTTTTTAGTGATGCAATATTTTAGCGGCTCACCAGCCTGGGCTTAGCCAACCCTGATTAGCCTAAAGCACTAAGTGTAGCCTCTGGCAGGATCTGAACTATGGGGCACAGCTCAGGGAACAAAACTGGACCTAACACTCTGGGAAGCCAGAGGAGGGAGAAGCTGCAGAGAAAACGCCTGTTTCAAAGTCGTCCAGGCCCTGAATGACTCTGTCCCTGGCATGCAACCTCCTTCCCTGTCGCTGACAACCACAAGGAACAACCCTCCTCTGAATATCAAGGAGAATAGTTCACACCCTTCTCCCAACTCAGTGGGATCATCCAGGCTATTATTTTTAAAAGTCGAACCATCTCATGTCGACCCGGACCGAAACTATTTCCCCCTGTTTATTTTCTTTAGACTCCAGCAGAGAGGACGGAGAGGGGAAAAAAGGACAATTGGCGTGGGTAGCATAGATGGAGGGTTGCCCAAAATGTCTCTCCGATCCTGGGACTTATCTGAGACTGAGCACGGTGGATGAGTTGCCCTGACAGAGCGAGGTAGCTGAGGCCCAGCTGGAATAATAGGAGGCAGGATGACACATCCTCCATAAACAACAGTGGAGAGGGGTCAGAGAGGGGGGTCAGTTCACCCCTCTAGGAGGGCTGCTTGTGACAGGGAGCGCCCCACGCAGACAAAAGGTGGAAGGAGAAGAGGGGCAGAGAGGGGCACCGTCAGCTCCACTTGAAACACTCCTCCCTGAACGTGTCAGGCTCTGTCAATACAAAAGGCACTCTTGAGCTGTGATGAACCATGGGAGTCTTCCGCTGTGATGGTGTGTGATGGGTTGTGTGTGTGTGTGTGTGTGTGTGTGTGTGTGTGTGCGTGTGTTAGTGTGATGCATGTGTTGTGTTTAGAATGGGCGAGGAAGAAAGATAGAGAGAAAAAGAATGTATGTGTTCATCCAAGAGTGTTAGAATGACAGGATAGGCCTTGTTTCAGTATGCCACATATAACTTCTATCACGTATGTTAATCATTACTGCTACAGGTCGTAACAGTAACAGTAGTTGAGACCACCCACACCAAACTGCACACAAAGCAAATTAAAACTGCTCCCAGGCGCCCAAATTCTCCCCATAAAAATACAAACCTCACATTTCCCAGATGTCTATCTTACTTAAAGTGTGCCGGGTTCTTCCTCAATGTGAGCTCGCCTTCATTTGATATCTCACGTAACCTATCGGTGACCCGAAGATAACCCCACGACTAGCTTTGATGTTAGACAAAACAGGAATACGGTCACCTGTTGCAGACAGTGTGATGGATTTCAACTGATAACAGATCACAGCAACTGGCACCGCATATTCCTTTAGTTACGTCACCGTGGATACAGTCAGGTTGTAATCTGACATCAGGATGCCAGGATGTTCATTTGCATAAACAGCATGTGTCTGTAACTGTATTTTCTTTCACAGGAAACTTATTAGGTTCCAGGGACCATTTGAATGAGGTCTTCTTTAGCTCTGTTTGCGGTGCTACACGAAGTCCTGGAGAAATGACATCTATGTCAACAGTAGCTAGGCAGGTGTCTGGCACAATCCAAGCCATGATTTCCTTATCAAGATCAATCAACTGTGTCCACAGAATTACACCGTGGCGATGTTCCAGTTTGCCAATCAGGGAAATCTGCAACCGAAACAGGTCACAGTTGGAGTTTAGTTTAGGGATAGGGTGAAAACAGGAACCGTTTGACGGTTGGGTTGTGGTTCAGAGCAGTTCGGTGGGGGTTTGCGAAAGGCAATTTCTTTTCACTTTTGTAAACCTAGCATTGGGACTGAGTACACGACTCTCAGAAACACGAGTCAGCAGTTTAAATAATAGGCTACCAAGCTCTACTGGACCAATAGGCACTTATATTGGCCTTAGAAGATCTTGTATCTTACAAATTTTGCCAGGTCCGAACGTAATCTGGTACCTGCAGAATTGTCACATCCTTGAGAATTTCATAAGAGAATGGGGCTAGGCCTTGTGCCAGGACAAAGCCTTTTGGACAGGCCTTTAATTTCCATAGGGGAGACGTTTTCTTTTGTTTCAAGCAACTCACACAGCGTTCACGCTTGTAAAGACATGTATTACCTTATAGTGGCATGAACAAGACTAGTCATGATGACTGTCAAACCAATTATTCAAAACAGTAGGCTGTCTTGGCATGTTATTCTAAAACACTTTGAGGACGTGGATGGCGCAATGTGCACCAGCCAAGTTGGATTACATTTGTAAACGTCCGGCGTAAAGCGTCTTAAGGAGAAAAACAGATCTCCCTGTCTAACTACAGTGGTCTGCAAAAGTTTGGGCAACCTTGTTAATTTCCATGATTTTCCTTCATAAATCGTTGGTTCTTAGGATAAAAAAAATCAGTTAAATATATCATATAGGAGACAAACACAGTGATATTTGAGAAGTGAAACGAAGTTTATACCATTTACGGGAAGTGTGCAATGATTGTTCGAACAAAATTAGGCATGTGCATAAATTTGGGCACTACAATCAAAAAAAATAACTCAATATTTAGTAGATCCCCTTTTGCAGAAATAACAGCTTCTAAACGCTTCCTATAGCTTCCTATGAGGGTCTGGATTCTGGTTGGAGGTATTTTGGACCATTCCTCTCTACAAAACACCTCTAATTCATTCAGGTTTG
>JACXGJ010015873.1:0-12962 GCA_016801105.1 Esox niger
TCCTTCAAAACCCATTGGAGAGAGACATACAGGTCAAATCTGTACCTCTTCCCCCAACTGATTTTAAGAAGCAACGCGAGCGAATCTGAGGTGTGTCTAAGAATCTGTCTTTGATTGCTTGTACGTTTTTATTTAGACCTATTTTAGTAGTACACTTTGGGCTTCACATGTACCTGAGCGGTAGATGGCAGTATTATTGCTGTCTTTAACTGTAAGAACTTTAAAATAAGCAGTTTCACTGAAGAATTAAGTACTTCCGCTACTCCTCAAATATACTTTAAAAAAATGAATATTAAAAGAAAATTTAATCGTTGTTTTTCCTTTTCATGTGTATGGCTTTAGCCTCATTGTATTTGAAATAAGGAGAAATATAGGGAAAGGTCCAGTTAATTATCGGTAGGTTGTAAATGATTTACTTTTTTGATTATATTCTGTTATAAATCAAATAAAATATCTTAATGTTCATTAAGCACAGAAAACATTCTTGACATTGAAAGCAACCCCATACCCCAGCACAGTGTCATCTAGAAGCTGAATAAACAGCATGATCATACACTGCTGCACTTAGAGTTGGGTTAGGGTTACATGTGTTCTGCAGGTGTATGGTATTGCCGATTTCGGCTTATGGCGGATAACCACTCAGTAACTCTGACCCTAACACCTACCTGTCTACTACTTATGTGTTTTAATTTTTTTTGACTTCCTGTAATTCAGTGTTGTTCATACTGTATATATCATACCCACTTACCTCATGTACATTACACCTGCACTAAAAATGATTTATTCGTTCCAGCATTGTTTGCACTCTGCTATTTATATAGATCACATCCACTGTCATTATGTAAACAATAATACCTGCACAATAATATTAATTTCCAGCACCCTTTATACCCTGCTCATTGCCCCACTGTCTCACCAGTCTTACTATGTTGTTGTTTGGTTTATTTTGTGTATTTATGTGTACTGTATATTGCAGTCAGTGACTCTTGTTGAGTCTTTATGAGTAAGCAGATCGTGAGTCTGTAAATCCCGGAATAAAATTCCTCATATGTGTACACATACCTGGCGAATAAAGCTGATTCTGATTTGGAAATAAAGTCAGATTTTGCTATGGGGCAGTGGCATGGAATGGCCAACCGTAAATGCCACTGTCTGAGATCCCAGTGTGATGGGAAATGTCATCTTAACTTTTCTTCCACATGAACTGTATAAAGGAGCTGTATAGATGACAGAACCTTGTCAACACAAAAGCAGTACTTTACTGATTCTGTAGGCTACAGGAATAACCACGTAAGTGATATGCTTCCCATTTTAATAATAAAAGTTTTGACCGGAGTTGCATGTCAGATCATAAACAGGCTTGAGGGTCAGCTGTCCTGACACGTCTTTTGGTCTGAAACATCATGTTGACCTTTGTAGAACAGACTGAACTTTTCCCCTTTTCTTATTAGAATCTGGCTTGTTTCAACATTCTACATTGAGATCAATAATCATGTCTGCAATCATCTGACATTTTCTGCTGGGTTCTTACTGGCCTTGGGTGACATTGAAATGAGCTGTGTTACTAAAATTAACCCCATGGCCAGCTGCAGACTGGAGACTGTTGGCAGTGGCTGCACAGCTCTATGTTTCTCTCACAATCTCTACTGTCCTGACTCTTACTGCCTCTCTCCTCGCCCTCCACCTGTCTGCTCTTCACTAGTGTTATGTTATTGGTGCAACAGAAGTACATTCATTTCTGATGGAATGCTGTGCTTGCCTTGCTGGGTTGCTAAAGCAGTTGTTGTGTGTGGTGCATGTGTCGGCTTTAACGATCCTATGCATCACATTGTGTGTGTAGACAACTTGGAGGCTGTGGTAGCAAAGGGTGAATGTAAAGACTTTATTTGTGTGTATTTTAGAGACTGTGGGCACATTGAAACGTCTTTGCTGTTCAGTCAGAATGAATTTGTCCTTTTGGCCACCGGGTGGCAGCACCGGGTCAGTAGCAGCGGGATCTGTACAAGCATTCTAATGACAGGCAAAGGGCATTATTAGTCATTCCCACCCTGTTGCAGCAGACAGTGCATATTGCTTCAAAGGTCACCGCCCATTCTAGAGATGTGTCACAGGGGTTATTGCTGCTAACCAGTGCCCTGAACAAAAGACAATATTACTGTGCCCCCCTTTGCATGGCGGGGGCCAAAAGGAAAATGTGAATTATTATTCTAATACATTTATGTTTTACCTCAGGCCACCGGATCTGCTCCAGTGGGAGTTGGCTATGATTTGTTTAGAGGCTGTCACAACTGTGAGGCAGTTAAAGCCTTAATTGCGCTCATATCTTAACTTGACATGTCGTCTTGTGTCCACAGGCTATGCCAATGAGGTGGGGGAGGCCTTCCGTGCCCTGGTGCCAGTAAGTGCTGTTTGGGCCACATATGCGGTTGCCACTGTGTATGTTTCTGCTGATGCTGTTGACAAAGGGAAGAAGGCTGCTCTGGTAAGGAAGATGAACATTTTGTATAGGGGAGGCTCTCGGTTCTTATTTGTATCCTTTATTTAATTTCTATTGACCTTAACTGTCATCCATTCAAGGTGTTGATTTATTCAACATTTTAAATGATTGTCGTGTGAAACATTTGACAGGAATAATGCCACAATGACAATCTTATCAAAATGCCTAAAAGACATGTAACAAAGAACAGAAATCCACAACATTTGAGACATTTAGTGGCCTCTAGCTCAGAATGTCGTCTTATTTTGTGAGTTTAATTATTCGTTCTGTCCCCATGCTGTAGGTCCACGGGGACAAACCAGGGAAGACGACCAAGGTGGCTGTAGCGGTAGTGGACACGTTTGTTTGGCAGGCCCTGGCCTCAGTGGCTATCCCAGGCTTCACCATCAACCGTGTTTGTGCTGCCTCTCTCTACCTCCTGGGCAGAACCACACGCCTGCCCCTCTCTGTACGCAAGTGGACCACCACAGCCCTCGGCCTCTCCACCATCCCCTTTATCATCCACCCCATCGACAGGTGTGTCTGGCTGTCTCTGTTTGTGTGGTGGGGGGCACCTTTTGTACCAGTTATCTGTGAAAGGGAGACAGTGAAGTCTGTGTGTGTGTCTGTGTGTCTGTGTGTCTGTCTGTGTGTGTGTGTCTGTCTGTGTGTGTGTCTGTCTGTGTGTGTGTCTGTCTGTGTGTGTGTCTGTCTGTGTGTGTGTCTGTCTGTGTGTCTGTCTGTCTGTGTGTGAGAATGGAAGAAATGGGAGTACAGTGTTTACTTTGGCAGGTTTGCACATCAATGTTTATAAACCCAAGCGGGCCTAGGTATTAGCCTGCAGTGAAATGTCCCAGCTTGCCTGTGTTAGTGTACGCTAGTCACTGAGAGGAGAAATCCAAACATTACCTTTGCGAAGAAGACTACATAATTTTAAGTGTCATATTAGGAGGCCTACTATTACGTTTTGAACACAGCTGTTTATGGACAAACTGAATTCTTTTTTTTGTTTTGATTGAATGCTTTTATTGTTTTTGTGGCCGTCATTGTTATATTTGAATCCATGAGGTGTAATTGAAGAGTGGGATTTTCAGGGAAGTTTGAAGGTTCTGTCATCGCATCTCGGAGGGGTTGTAGTTCAGCCCCAGTGGGGATTGACTTGCCCACTTCTGGTTCACATTATGTTGTTATCAGTTTGATCTGTCGGAAAACTGCAATTTTGGCCCGCGGCTTGTTTTCAAATGAAGATTGTTTCACAGAAATATAAATGCAACATCTGAAGTGTTGTTCCCATGTTTCATGAGCTGAAATAAAATATCCCAGATGTTTCCCTCAATTTTGAATGATGTTCTGTACTTTAAAAGTCTACTCCCACTTAACGATCAGTCCAGTCCCAGTAAAATGTTGTATGTAGCATCCATGTGCTGCTATATTTTCCTACAATATTTTTTTACCTGCTATGAACCAATGAACTTGCTCTTAAGGTCTTTCCTGGACAACAGCTTAAGCTCTTGCATCAAGCAAAACCCCACATTAGTTTACCTGGATTTCCCCTCTATGTCAAAATATTTAGGAGATCTAAAACCTGGCTTTTATGGTACCACTGTGGTTAATCTGAACCTGCTTGTACACATGAATGTTGGTGTGAACATGTTATTGTCAATACCCACGCAACTATTTATCCCGCTTATACATACATTATACTGAATACGGGTAGATATTCTGCCCTCTGCTGTTTGCTTACATTGCACATTTAGAATTGCCATATGTAATGCATTTCATAAGGTCTAAATATCAGTGCCGGATTCATAGGCATTTGTGTTAGACTGCCAACATTTATTTACATCTATTATTTTTAACATTTTATTATTTTGTCTTTGTACAAATCTCTATGGAATATAGGGTTTAAATAATTAGCATATTGCATTCAGTTTTTCTTTACATTTTAGTGTCTCAACTTTTTTGGAAAGAGTGTTGCAATAGTGGCTAGGATTTTTAATATTGACATCTGGAAAGTGTAAAGTTTTTAGTTACTCGTCCATTGGTGCGACATGACCAATTACTTGCAGATCGGTCATTCTGTTTCAGACAAGTAGGGATTTAGTTGTTTTTAAGAAATGTCAACATTGCAGGAAATCTATGAAGACTGACTTCGAGTCCTAGAGGGAAATTTGTTCCTTGTCTGGAGACAGACATTTGTACCAAATCTTACAACATTACATCTCAGAGTTTTTGAAAAGGTCCCAGCATGTCGCATGTTAAAGCGCCACTTTGTGGCCAATTGGAATAGCATTGCTTTCCATATACTTCTGTAGGCCTGACCCAACACGCAAGGAGGAGAGCGCTCCTTTGGGTAAGGGCTACAGTTAAGCTTAAAGGCACCCGCCCTGCCACAAGGTGTGGCTGGAAGAACTATCTGACCATCTCTTCTCTCAATCTTTCTTTCACCAAATGGACCTTCAGGTTTCTGAGTGGGTGTGTAAACTGGAACGGCCCTCTCAGTGCTAGAGTTGAGGTCCCGTCCTTGCTGTCTTCAAACTCTAAAACTGTCTTCCTTCTCTACACAGGGGAGTTGACTTCCTACTGGACTCCAGCCTGCGTAAGGTCTACGGTCACTCTGCAGGAGAGGGTCTTGACAAATGAAGACTCCAAGTGTCTGCTGCCTGTCCCTGGCCCGGACAGATGAGCTTCATCAGGAAGTTCACCCTCTGACACAGGACCTCCTTCGGCCACCTGGGAACTCTGACGAACACTCCACAGTGACAGCACTGTGAAACATGAAGCCAGTACTCAAGGGCTACTCAACTCCTGTCCTCCAGGGCCAATGTACTGTTTATGCACTTGTCTATGCCCAGTTTTCATTCAATTGTATGTACCCTCCAAGGTAAAAGGACTTGTGGCTCTTTTGCAAAGCAAATTACATTGTATCAGGGGAAAAAGGTATGCATTTAACAGTGTTGCCCTCTGGGACTGGATTTGAATAATCCAGGCTGCTATTCTCCTGGGGATCCCATCTTTTCATTTTCAGACCTTCACTTTAAACATTCTATTCATCTAACTTGCTGTTAACCATTTTCTTGGAATACATGGCTCAGTGTCCTGGGACTTGACGTTCAGACTTTTTTTAATCATTAAATGTAAACATCTATCTTTTTTCCGGTTAATTTCAGCGGCCAAAATGTCTGTTTACGGTTGTTTTTCCCTTTTAACATACTTCTACAGAGTCAGGTGAATGTTATGCTCTTATCAATGTTCATTTGTTAGATTACTAGAGTGCTTTTTTCCCCCTGTTTCATGACACTCATTGATTACCATAGTTGACAAAATAGGTTACAATTCGTGCAGTTCTCATTGGCTCCAAAGATTCACTTACTTTGTAACTTTTAAGGTATAGAATGCTTTGTAATGGTAATGTGACAGACGAACCAGGAAGAA
The DNA here is from genome assembly GCA_016801105.1 of Esox niger. NCBI lineage: Eukaryota > Metazoa > Chordata > Actinopteri > Esociformes > Esocidae > Esox > Esox niger. The sequence continues at coordinate 5,912 of JACXGJ010015873.1, forward strand.
TATAATGAAAATCTACATTTACTGTCGTTATTGTCACGATATTAAGATCATGGTTCTCTAACTGTAGGTCTGGGTCCCGTCATGCGCCGGGGACCCACTGGGCTGTATTATGTCATTCCGCGTGCATTGTAAAAGACTGTTTAGGAACGGAAGCATTACTAGTATAAAAATCACTCATTGAATGGTTTAGCATGTAGAAAGTAAAATGGACCTAGACTATATATTTTTTTATAATTGCCTTTTATCCTTAAGATTTTTCTGTCAGCAAAATAACAGCTGGTTGGTCAGGTCCTGTCTGATTTTGTCTGTTTTATTTTATTTCTGTTGCCAAAATGTTTTCTTTGGTCTTTGTATTTTGTTTTTAGACAACCCATGCTGGGTTGTGATTCCAAAGACCCTTCAATTAGTTGGCTAGAAAATGAAATGGTTTGGGAAACTTGGCTTAAAGCTACTCTGGAAGGGGAACCTACTGTGTACTATGCAGTTCAGCACTTTTCAAGGAAATTTTTGAATTGCTATTGGAATATGTAAATTACAGTGACAAACTAAATCAGGAAACAACACCAATAGTTCATTTGCTGGAACTAACATTAAGCAATAATTGCAATTTAACTATAAGCACATTTCTGTGTTTTTAAATAATACTGTTTACTTTTTCTTGTCCCCCAATACACATCTTTATGGTATTTTGGTGAAAATGTTTTGTGTTGGTATTGTGTTAATTTCATTTTTGTACGTTGGAAATGTATACAAATGTTTAATTCAGTGTTTCCTCACAGATGTAATAATTGTTCATGTTCCATGTTTAATAACCCTTAATGTTTAAACCCTCGGTTCAAATCAACAGCTGATGTTCATTTCTTATTTTTTTTAGAGTGTAATTGATACTTAGCACCTCCCCACACCCCACCTGACTGTCCCTGTCCCGGCCCACACCCCACCTGACTGTCCCTGTCCCGGCCCACGCCCCGCCTCACTCTCCTTGTCCATTTTCTCCCACATCTCACCTGACTGTCCATGTCCTTGTCCACATGGTTATGCAGCTGACTGGTCATAGCCCCCTTGTATTTATTGACCTGGTTATCCTCTGGTCATGCACCAACACTGACATGGCCCAAAAGGTAATGTACTCTAATAATCTTCACCTAGCACAGCCAGAAGAGGACTGGCTGCCCCTCAGTGTCTGGTCCCTCTCTGGGTTTCATTCTGTATTTACTCTTGTTATTTGCTCTTTCGGGTTTCCGGCTGGGTATCTGTAAAAGCACTTTGTGATAAATGCTGATGTAAAAAGGGCTTTATGAAATACATTTCATTGAAGAATTATAATACTATGTCACTGCATGTGAAATATATTCTGTAACGGGCAGCTAATTAGTTATTCCACCACTCTGATGGATGAACAAAATAACAGAAACACCTAACAATATATTCATATCAAGGACTTAAAAGGAATTTGCATTTTGTATTAATTGGACACTTTTGAATTAATGGGCAACAATAACCAGTGCATAAACCACCTCATATAGACTGACACAGATATAAATAATATTCTTTTAACTTATGTTAGGACAACAGTTACTGGCAACCCTGGCACAGATCTGTCTCAGCAGAATCCTCTGGGGAATTATGATTGACAAATCTCACCAAGAGATGTTGTTGACAGGTTGGACAAATTGCTGCATTGATTTTAAACAACATTGGGTGCTTGGAGTAAAATATGTGCAGTCATCTCTCATTCCCTCCAGATGATGTACTGTACTGCAATATCACAACCATGGTTAACCAATGAAATGCCTACAATGCAACTGTCAAAGCCAGTCAATCAAATAACAGTAGTCTATCCTGATTAAGCAAGCAATCCATGGCTGACGGCAGTTATTGTCAATGCTCTGTTCTGAACGGTTGTGGTCCAGACAGGTTTGCCAACCACTGAACTTAATGTTTAAATAAGGTCCTTGAATATCTTTATAAACGATTGGATTCAATTACCTTTTGCCATGTGGAAACAAATTCAGTGTTGGTGGAAGATGCACGCAGCTATTTAAAATTAGCTTTGTCAATGACGAACACAGTTTTCCAGGACCACTGTACCTTGCCCAATGTACCTCCTTCCACAACAGATCCATAGACAATGTCATTTTTTGCGCTATTCAGTCATGGCACATCTGGAGAAGAGGAACACCAATGTGAGAGGGCTGTAGTTCAGCATTTAACATTATTGTTCCCTCCAAACCCTCACATAGGTGTTCCACTTCTGATAGGTGTGTCTGATACCACCCTGGTGAACAGGATACTGGACATTTTCACGGTTAGATCTTGGGTTGTGAGGATCTGTTAACGTTGATGCCCAGCATGGGTGTGTCTTCTGTCCTCTCTTGACCTACGACCTCCATGACCCAACACTGGCATTGTGGCGCACAAATTTCAACCTCCCTTCACTGTGACCAAAACAAAAGAGATTGTAGACTGTAGGATCTAGAGTTAGCAGTTTCAAGTTCTTCTGTGTTCTCATACATTATTATATTATTATGTTTGAGTAGTTAAGGATAAATTACTATCTAGAGTCACTATCTAGTGACTTGCAGGAGCAATTAGGTTTCAGTGCCTTGGTCTTTAACAGTTTTTTCTTTGGAATCTGGGCATTAATTTGCCCCGTGTTTCCAATGCAGACCACCAAGAAACCATTGTTCTCTCCCCTGCCTTTATGAAAGTCCCATCAAATTCTGGAGCCCAAAGCCAGTTCCTCTGTTCTTACTTTGTTGTTCTCTAATTATGGACTGATTGGTACAATTAGTTATCAGATAAAACAGAGCCAGAAGGCTCATAGGCTGTTGAATACCACTGTCTAATACTGATGTGGAAATTGATTACATGCTACATCCACCAGAGGGCCTCATATGATGTTTTCTTGTTCTCATCATTACCCAGGCTGTTTCATTAAGCTGTTAGATTTGTAGACTCTGCTGTCCAGCTACTGTCCTCCAAAAGATTTTATCTCATGCTGATTACAAACAAATTAAAAAAGATTAACTTAACATTCCACCAAGGGTCATATTGACATGTTTTCTATACATATCTGTGCTAAGACTATGTTGGGTACAGTTTAAGCAGTGCAATAACGCATATATCACAGTTGGCATTGAAAAGCATCAGACACCAACAACTTTCCATTTGACTTTCTTTATAAAACGCCCAGTGATCGTTAGTCTCGTTTTCCCTGCTCAGATGTTGCATAAATCAAACAATGGTTGCATGCCACATCATAGTCATTGACTAAGGGATTCTTGTGGTTAGCTGATACTTAAAATACCTATCCAGGGTTGGTAAGACCTGTCAGGCATCTGAGCTGAGGAATATGGCTACTCCTTTTGTACACATTTTCACATTTTTTATGAATCAGCTGGCCCAAAGCGTCAACGTGCTGATTCACTGAATCACTCTCACCATTTGTGATAGATGGGGTGTTCAAAGGAACTGTGAAAAAGGGAGCATTGTTCCATTATTCACCCTGATAACTAAATAACTTTCTCATTTGTCTCTGACTAGTGAAGGCCAAGTGGCAAAGAGACCCCCAGCCCATCTAGACAACAGTTGACCCTCTCGTAACAATTCCTGACAGAACATGGAAAATGACGAAAAGACAAACAAACACAATGATTTGTTGCTCTGACTACTTTCTTGTACTTACCTAAAGACCCAATCCAGCTTTTGACTTTGATCTAATTAATAAATTACTTCTGTTTAATTCTGTTTCCAAAAGAAATTGAACGTCCCTGCCCCTCCCATATTTGTAAATCAACCAGAATATACACCCAGCTGAGATGTTGTCATTTTGTCATTTTACAGAATGTTCCAAAGTCCTGTATGCAGGTGTTGTTGTACAACAATGTTTTTTCGATGTAGTTTAACAAAATGGTCATAATATTTCTGCGATAATACTGGAATGATGTATTTCAAAACATTACCTCACCAGAATATTTTTTGGGTACAAACAGAAGTGGATCTTAAAATGCAGAATTTCTGTTGGTCAACAGTACATGCACCAGCTTTGGTAGTCAAATGGAAAATCGGCATCTTCAAAATCAGCATGGATGCTCTCCTCAAACAAGAAATGGCAGACGTGAAATTATTTGGTCACACAGTCCACTCAATTTCTTTCAAGTGAGAAGACACTGAATAGTGTAGGAAACATGTCATTTGAACTGCTTTTCAACATTTTTGAATATTCTTAAACATTTTCTTAGCTAGTCATAAAGTGAAAGTAAAATTTGCATTATTCGACGGAAGAGCTTATTTGAATACACTAAATCCAATACTTCAGCTAACTTCAAAGTGCGATCAAATAAGGGTTTTCGTCTGAAACAGAAAGTACACTAATGCCTCTATAACAGTCATATTCTCAAGATGGGAAAAGTGCAACAAAATGAGTTTTGTGATACTGAAGTGTGGTAGTCAATTGCCACACTGTTATCATAGTGTGATGTTGGCAGAAATTGTAGATGTCCCAGTATTTTTGTGTCTGGATGAGTTCAAAAGTGGGCAGGCATTCAGCAATACATTATGTATTGAACCCCTGCTGGAATTTGTTCAGGGGGCATCTTAATAAGGGGCAGCCAAGTGGAAATGCTGCCTGGTCACTTAAGGCCCACTATCTGTGGTAACCTTTGTTCATGAGGGGATCATCCAGGGTTACCCTTCCAACTGTCTTTTGAGAATTCAGCCTTCTTTTGTGTCTCTGTGTATAATTAATATTAAACATACTTTGTCTCTCCTGTCTTATCTGTAGAAAATGGAAGACTAGAATAGCATTGCCAAAAGATACATTTTAAAATAAATGTCCTGATAGACACACAAACATTTTGAAATTATGAACAAACCCTAAACTTGGAATCTATGAAGGAATGTTTATTTTGACAAATTTCTGAACATGAAGAACATAAGGTAGAAGACATGTCATTGTTTTCTGCCTCAAATTAATTATGCGTCACATTTTTTAAAAGTAAGTTTGAAAAACCAGCAGATTCTCTATATGCAGTCCTCCTAAACCTGTAATAGCTTTGCTGAAATGCATCTGAAATATTTGGATTGGAACAGCTGTGGTCCTTGAGTGAATTGAGTGAATATTTTTGAATGAATTGTCCTATTACAGAGCCAACAACACTCTTTGATCTTATACCATCAAATTAGAGGAAAACATCGATACCACTGTCTAGTCGTCCCATTTCTGATGCAGCATGTTGGCACAAGCGTATTAACTGGAGAGTATTAACTGTAACCCTAAAACAAAAACAAAAACGAATTCCTATAAAGCGGAGAATTAGCATTGCTGCTCAGTGTAATTAAATTGTTTTCCAGTGCCCAGAGACAAAGCTTTTGAGCATTAGAGAGGCATGTGAAAAGCACCATATGCTGGACGTCCAGTAAGCACCATATGCTGGACAATAATGTCCGATCAGGATGCATTATATTGGGCACTCTAGACTCATGCAGGGGGAGAGAAAACCTTGGCAAGGCTGATACATTCTTTTCACAGACCCACATCATATTAATTAGTAACTGTCACAAATCTGGAATTTTGAAGGTAAACACGACATCAATGACTATGGAACCACAACACGGAAAGAGCTACAAACACATTGTGTAATAGATGTAAGATAAATATATGATACAGTCAAACAAACAGGCGTTTTCTCTTAGAATATATTACACCAAACAACAGGGTTATGACAGCCTGCAGTAAAAGCAGGAGACCTGTAGCCACTGCAGTGCTTTCAGGAAGTGGAGTGGCTTTGGCCCTCTCTCTGGTTGGACTGCTATAATTTTCCTTGGTGCAATGATGGATGAGTTGGTGTCAGCCTGTGTTCATTATAATGCAGAACATCTAGTTTTCTGTAAGAATCTCTGTGCTCCAGGAAATGCAAGAGGTATAGTCTTGGGGGGTAAGAGAAACACGTCTGATTCAGAGGAATCCGCTGGGGCATTTGTTGATTTACCACCTAATGAAGATGGTCATATTCTGTGTTCTTTTAAACCACTTACATATATTCTCAGGGCTGTGACTACAGCATATTTCATGGCTTGCATTGCACACTGTCACCTTCACCTAACACAGCCATTACTGGTGTGTGTATCTGCGGGAAATATGTAGGTCATGCCTATAAAACTATTAAAACGATAAATGATTCAAGATGGTTTCTCCACCTAAAGCAAAGCTTGTCCATGAGGGAATGTTTTCTGCGAGTTAAGTACAAAACAGTGCCATGTCTTTATTTGTAGACGCAGGTTGTTTCCTTGATAGGCTACATTTATCAAAACACAACTTAAGTAATAGCAGTTCCATTTCAATGATTAGAGTATTTCTTGAAAGCAGTCAGAGTCAAATGATTTATGTCCACTGTGCCAGCAGGTGTTTGTGGATGTGATAGACAGACACACAAACACACCTTAACAGGACTTACTAGAGTCTAACAAGACTAACCAGAGATTCTAGACACAGGCATTAGATGTAGCTGTTACAGCAACGCATCTTTCCCTTCTAATCTAACTCAAGCCACGAGATATGCTGTGAGGAAGAATGTGTTGTATTGAAATAGATTGATCTAAGTGAATAGCACTTCACTGTATGAACCATCTTGCTTTTCACCACAAAGGTGTAATGCTACACAGGAGAGTGCTTTAGAGGCCTGGAGGAGGTATTGAACTAGGAAAAAAGAAGGCTACAAATGAATTCTAGCTTGTTCCTCGAGCAGAGGGATCAATAACAGCAAGAAGGCTGAGCGCTCACACATCTGATTCATATCTTAGTTTTTTCAGCTTTTCAGCTTGGGAAACACAAGGCAACAAGCCAGAGTGGTATATTTGCTGCCCAGATGTAGCAGGTGTTTCCTCAATACTTGCAGACATATATGCACCCTGAATAACAGCATGTGCTGGCTAATAAAATGTGAAAGCTATTAGCATCTCATGATGGATCTTTATTAGGTTCCACTGTTTGGAGAGCAAGTTCATTGAGGCCAGTCAATTAATGTTCAAGCATAATTGTATTTAATAA
>JACXGJ010015874.1:0-12962 GCA_016801105.1 Esox niger
AGGGCGGTCAATGGCTAGTTAGTCCTGGATGAGTAGATCCTAATGGAAAGTAGTTCCTATTATCTTGTTTTCATGGTTTTACTTGAGGCTAGTACAATTTAACAATTAACTACTTTATATGGTTTCTTGTCATTACAAATTCACTGAAGTGGTCAATTTAAATAAAAGATTGTAGCCTTTTATCCCAGTCTCTTTTAAATAAAAGATTGTAGCCTTTTATCCCAGTCTCTTTCAAAAACTTGTATGTAACCAACGTCAGCCATTCTCCATGATCCTTGGCGATTTTTATCCCACTCGAACCATCATTTTCGCTATTCGTGGGGGTGAAATATGTGTCCTCTTCAAGACTGGATTATCACAGCTCCAGTTGTTTTCTATATCAAAATAATTGTGTCTATAGTGGTGATCAGTGTAGGAATTTCCATCATTGCCCTTCTCTCTAGCCATGAAAATGAAGCCCCGCAAATCACTGTATGCACGAAGGCCACAATGGCCTTTGTGCCCCTGCTACTGTCAAAATATCGCAGGAAACAGTAATTATTTAGTTTGGAAGTGTGTTTGCAGTTTGCAACTGAGAAAAACCGCAACAACAGACTACATGCAGGTTAACAAGTTAACTAGTTATCGATAGATATCTGACAAAATTAGTGCTTACCTGAATCAAACCTCTCTGTTTTGGAAGGGGCACTCCTGAGCAACTGGGAAGTGTGAAAGTTCCAACCCCCGAGTGGGAGAATAACGCTTTTTGAGGATACGTCGCGGTTTACTTTTGTGTATCTGAGGCCTTAACGTTACTTAACTGTCACTTCCATTGCCTCTGTTGCCGTCATGTGAATGCATGGCACAAAAAAAATCCAGAATATATCATTTATTTTAGTGTGGAGTAGTTGTAACTTTAAGGATTAAAACATTGTTAAGAATTAGTTTATTACCATACCCTGATTCATCCATTATTCAGCGTATTAACTGTAATAAATGGACTGTTTAGTCTAGGCCTATATTTTGCTTCAGACTGTTCATGGTTGCCACGTATAGAAGAAGACGTAGATCAGCATGCTCTGTTGTTTGATTTTGTTATGGCCTGGATCTTATCTATGGCCCTGTACAGATGGCTTCAAGGTGAAGTTGCCTGTTTCCTCTGTTTCTACCATTCGGATAGGACAGAGACCAGGGGTAGCTCAGTTTAGGAGGTCTGTTAACTATGACCTAGAACTATGGTTACCATGACAATGTAGAGTATATGACAACTTCGGCTCGGGCTTTGACTCCGACTCCAGTGAGGAAAACCTGTTGAAAATCTCTGTCGGCTTTAGCAGCAACCCAGGTTTAACTGGTACAAATCTTTTCTTCCCAGTGCCCATGAGAAAGTTGCAGGAGCTGTGTCGTTTCTTCCTGGTGGCACAGATGCAGTTTTTTCAATTACTACACTAACATAATCCTTACCTGACATTTGCATCTGACCCCGATTTTTACCTGAAGATGGTAGTTCTCCTCCGTGTTGTAGCTACAACAACTACAATAATAAGGCATAATAATTAAACTTAGCTTAGTGTGTTTAGCGGTGAGTAGTTCCGTTAAATTAGTCCAAATAGTGTCCCGGTGTAGAAAAGTTAGGTAAAAATTCAAATAAACTTAAAGTAGAATTTAACCAATTAGTATATATTATTTAAACATGTCTGGCAGGTAGCCAGGTAGGTAACAGCGAGCAGTGTACAGACTGTAAACAAAGCCCACACTTAAGTAAATTGAGCTGTGCCTGTGTTTGAATTTTACAGACACTAGAATGGAATGGCTCCCATATATGTATAAATGGAGATTTAAGAAAAAAGTGGTCTCTTCATTTTTTCCAGAACTGTATTTTCCCCACAATAGCTTTGATGTTAAAATGTATTGTTTTGAAATCAACTGAGAAATTGGGTAGGATTGAAAGTCATCACCCATTGTTGATGATAGAATAATCTTACAGACGTGGTCAAGATATACATGATGTTATGATTTTGGCTGCCAGACACTTTTTTAAATAAAATGAGAATAAGACCATATTGGGGAATATGGTCTCATTCGGCGGCTAATCAATACATTGTGGTTTGTCTTCTTTCACATTAGCAACTGTGTTGCACATTTCCTATTTTTGATTTATTTGTGAATGTTTGTGTTTTTAACATGTTCACTTTCCTTATCAAAGGAATTCTGGATCCGTCCCTCTTACCAATTGTTCATGGCCGTCTCAAAATGGTGGCCTGTGTAGATTCAGGATTGCACATGGTGTTTCTTTTCTGTTGACTTAATGAAGTGAAGGCAGGAGGGAATGATAACAGTTCAAAGCGAATCAAACTGGTACGTAGTTACATGAAAAATTTGATTTTTACTTTTTGCATAGTTATAAAACAGCATTGGCTTCTGGTATGGTTTATATCTTTTAGTCACAGTATTTGTGCAATTAGTTTTTTTGAAAATGGTTTGATGTATAGTCTAACAGTCATGGTTGATTAAAATACATTTGACCACTTTGATATGGCTTGGTAAAGTAAGAACTAATTTCTGGGATGAGTAAGTGAATATGAGAATGTGACTGTTAAGTTTTTTTGTTTTTGATATTCAAATAGAAGTAATCTTGTTAACCCCATGCACTATGGAATGAGTGGGTAAAAAGGAACAGGGTGCACGTTTTTGTTATTCCTTACCTGGGTGTTTGCTACATTTTAATTCAAACAGAGTAAATAATTCTGCATCAAGTTCTCTTCTGGAGAGTAATAAACCAAAAATGCAACACCCCAGGGGTGTACTACCCACTGATACAAACACCAGTGTGGGGGGCTGTGTAAATTGGGTTTTAGACACGTTTGAACTCTTTAGAAAAGAGTTGAACACTTTATTCTTCTGGTTTTGACTGGTTATGGCCATAAGTTAGCCGTCACACATCAAATATGTTGGAAGCCAAATTGAAACATTAGGAGGGCAGGCTATGTGTTTAAAGTAGATATTTTTAGAGAAAGTTGTTTAATACAGAAGCCTAACAAAAAGTTAGGGATTGGATCTGGATTCTTAATTTCCCTGTGTAAAAGTGTAACATGTTTATAGACTGGGTCACTGACATTTAATTAGGACCCTCCCACCCTACTTCAGGGCGAGTTTTGAAGAGATAGGGGGTATGATTTATGACAAGATAACAGAGTGTCTTTGTTGTGTCAGTTCAATCAGGAAGAGGCTTAGCGAAACGGTCACCATTCAACATTTGGTCGAGCAACTCAAGTTTAAAGGATGGTTGTTAAAGTCCAAGATGTTGGAAAATGTTATGATTTGCAATAAGGTATTTAATTATTTGTGTGAAAACAAGGGTGAATATAGTTGTAATTTTAAGGCAAACCAAGCAGACGTAATCATACATCAAATACGATCTTGTTAGATTATGAACTGAGAATTGTTATAAACTGTTTTTGACACTGATATGTCAATGTAAGCAAGCTATGTTTGCTTACATTGTAATAGGAAACGGTCATTGAATTTATACCAACTATAGAATAGAGTGAAATTGTTAATTTCCTACACTGGTAGAACAGAAGCACCAGAAATGCTATTATTTTACAGTTTACAACTGTTCCAATATATTTAGGCAACTGAAGCAGAAGACATTTAATATTTTGGTGTAAGTTTAAGTGTTGGGTAGACAAGTGAGCAACTAACCAATGTAATGGACATATTTCTGATTGTGTACTGTGCAGTTGCCACTAATCTTCTCAAGGAGAACTCGCTGACCGACCGGTACAAGACACATGAAAGCAATTCAGGGATAAAGACTGGATCTCACATGCACCCATGGACTGTCCCACAGCTTCAAGAGAATTCTACTCCCTGCGGTGCAAAGCGTCTCCAGTAATGCCTGTTCCTGGCAGCTGGACTAATTCTTGTCCTAAAGAGGGTCACCCGCAACTGACGTGGGGGCTAAGGAAAGTTTCAGTTCTGAACAACATTTATTGGTGCGTGAAAGGTCCACTGCACTGGAGCAAGCCATGCTGATTGGATCCATACCAGATCCAATCACCATGCAGTCTTCTGTCAAAGTGAGCTGAGAGAGCAACCTGGGTCCACGCCACACACTATAGCAGGGCTCCAGTGTTTAAAGGTAAGGGGGGGTGAATTGAAGTCACCCAAAAGTAAACTGGGTTTTGGTGCTAATAACTGTCTCTTCTGACGCAGCCAGCAGCTATAGAGACCTAAGAGACAAAACCCGGAGATAACTAAAGCTGGCAATGTAACCTGCATTTGGACTGTAAAGGACTCCACATACTACAGGTCAGAGGACAATGGGCCAGTTGACTGGATACAGTCCCAACACAGTGGAAGACATTGTTGTGGTGTTAATGTTGAATTTGTCACTACTCCACTATATATCTACTCTGACTTGATAGGACATCTAAGCAGTTGGCTGGGTCCACATCACACTGACTGCATCTTACCCCAAACTTTAAACTTTCTGTTTCTAACTCAAAACCTTCCCTTTCAATTTTTTTGGAAAGGAAAGCAAAAGGTCCAGAGCTAAATATCAAGAATTGACATTTGCATGGAGATGTCACTGGTTCTTTTTGTGGGAAGGACAGTGGTGGCTGTTAGGGGCAACTCCATATTAATGCCCATTGTTTTGGAGTGGGATGACCAACAAGCTCATATAGGTGGGATGGATGGGTGTCCAGAAACATTTGGTCCTTCAGTATATAAATGAATGTGTGCATATATTTAAATATATGTATAAAAATATATTTAAATATTGCAGTTTTGGCCAGATACAGAAATTTCTATATGTGTGAATATTGAAAAGAAATACATTTAAATGCCAATATGTTTCAGTATTTTTATATATTCCATTATATTAATTTTGCATATAGGTTGACTCCCCCACCCCTTTGGGCTGGGGTCATAGTCAGGACAGGACAAAAGAAGGTGCCTCTAGGCACCTCTATTTTAATTTTGGTCTCCCCAATTGGAGGCGGATGTAGAATGTTGCTTCCTATTGGGGAACCCATTTATGTTGAATGTTTCCCCACACTCTGTGTGGATCATTTTGGTTTTTGGTTGCTGTTTAGCCATTATCCAATGTCACCGGTAGTGGCTATTGTTTTTGTTTTTATTAAAATATGGATTTCTACCACCACCACGTCTCTGCGCCTGTGTCCTATCCCCCCGCACTGTGACAGGTGGAACCAGATTTCCTTGGAGGCAATCTTCAAAAATTATCTGAAAACTCTTTTTATAGGGAACTTACTATTCAATTGTCTCACTGCCACCTCCTCTGTTTCTAGTATTTTGTGTTTTACATTCATTCTATGTTTCAAAGTTTTTCTAGCAATGACCTTTGCGAATAACAAGCTGATACAAGCGAATAACAGCTGATAAACTGTGCAGTTGTTTCATCTAGTTATTTTAATATGTATATTGGGGAGAACAAATATTTGATCAAGTGTGAGAGACGGAATCTAAAGCAGTGTAGGTATACCTTTGATAAAAATTGCAGACCTCTACATGCTTTGTAAGCAAGTATCATATACTTATTCTCCCCACTTTATGTACTCACAGTAAGTCTCTCTGGATAAACAAGACTTGTCTGCTAAACTACTAAAATGTAATGTGTCAGACCCTGGTCTTCTGTGGAAGCGTTCATATGATCCGGACATGTACACACAAATCAGCCATCCAGTTGTGTATCTGATCTGCAAATCGATTGCACCAGCTGAGCGTGTCTTTTCATGTGTGAACTCAGAATCAACAAGTTTAAAAATAATTATGAAGGTCCATATTCTGGATCAGGTAGCTTCAATTCAGATGCATCAATGTAAGCACCTTTATTAAGATCAGGATTGCTCTTCTATGTTTTAGTTAGTCTAAGAACAATAATCACAGTTTGGTTCGTATTTAACCCAAATCACTGTCTGCCCAAAGCTACAACCAGAGAGGAGATTCTTCAACTGATTTTATTTTTAATAAGTGCTAATAATTAAGCGCACCTATAATTAATGTTGTTTCACTGGATTTCTTGTCTGAACAATGTCATATAAAAACCCTCAAGTGATGATGTTTGAAGGACTGGATTGCAAACCTACCAGTTTATGTTATGATACAGTACTGCTCTGGAAAAAATGTATTCTTGATATACAGCTCTGGAGTTTTTTGTTCTCTTCCAAAGAAGTTGAAAAGGAAAGTTTTGAGTGAGGAACAGAAGCGTTTAATTTGCAGTGGTCTCTTAATTTTAACCCTTCCGTTCCTTTCTCAAAACCTTCCTTTTCGACTTTTTTGGAAAGAAACGAAAAAGATCCAGAGCTGTATATCAAAAATTGACATTAGAATAGGAAACAGCTAAATATCTCTGATCAAAATACATTTGATTTAATATCTGAAAATTTAAAAAAGTTTCAAATAGATCCAAAGGAAGCAATAGGGGGGTTACATGAAGCAGACATTATGGCATATTTTTTCAATTATAGGCAAACAAAATGTAAGCAGGAAAAAAAGACTTTTAGCATTTTCTCAAAAGGTGAATGATGATTAAAATATATATTTGAACTCAAAGATAAACTGTAGACCACTGTAGAAATTACATTTCTGAACAGTTTATTTGAATCTAATCTTTTTTTTCAATACCACCATGAAGAATGCTGTTAAAATGTCCTTTGTTTTCATCCCATATATTATTGGATTAACTACGGGCAGGACTAAGTAAATCATCATGCCACATAGTTTCTGTGCATTAGGGGGTATGTTCTCAAAGCGATATGACAATATCACAAATGTGCTAAAAAATTCAAACAACATAAATGTTATTATTTGAGCTATACAAGTGTTGACAGCCTTGATTCTGGCGTCAGATTGGCGATTAATGATGCATATTATAATAATTTTTATATAGGAAAATAGCTGAATTCCCACACTGATTATCTGCATAACAGCTGTCAATGCCAAGCCATAAATATTGTTAACGGTGAGATCTTCTCCTCTACATGACAGGCGAAGCAGAGACGAGTTATTGCAGTAGACATTTTGTATGTAAGTCTTACACTTTGTAACTCTTGACTGAAGAGCAAACAGGATCAGTATCAAAGCGAGGTCCAAGCCCCAAGCAACTGATATAATAACACGCAATGTAAAAGGTGTCATGATTGAGGGGTAATGAAGTGGTTTGCATATGGCAAGATATCTATCAACTGACATTGCTGCAAGTATGAAAAGTACACCACCCCCATACATGTGACATAGAAAGGCCTGAAAAACACATGTTGGGTAGTACACAGAGTGGGACTGAATCACGATATCTGCCAACACCCTGGGTAGTATACTGCTGATTCCTATCAGGTCATTCAGGGGGAGACTGAAGAGGATGTAAAACATGGGCTTGTGGAGAGTCTCCTGTGTGATGATCAACAGCATGATGGTCAGGTTACAGGAGACAGAGAACAGGTAGAGTAGGAGACCTATGATGAACACAAGGTAGTTCACTGGGGTAGGGATGTCAAAACTGGCAATCTGCAAGTGGTAACTGAATGTCTGATTAAGTGTCTGGCCTTCCATTTTCAAACAGACCTGTTGAGGAAAAAAATGTTAACTTTACTACAACCCTAGTTCATCTAATACAAAAAACAAGAAAAAAACATTTGACTGACACTTAATAGGAATTAGCCTTATTACTAACACATTAATTACTGTAAAAACTAAAATATGACTTCAACAATGATGGATGTTTTTTAATCATAGGTTTGAAAACTATGTGTTAATCAACTTCATATCATTACCATAAAGTCCACATGTAATGCCAATGTTGAAAACATTTTATAGTGATAAATGATCTTTTAATAATTTGAATAAATTTGGAGCTGGTATTCCAAATACTGCACATGTAACTTATGTGTTGTTCCATTTCTGCCTTAACTGCGTTCAAGGTAACACAAATACACACTAAAAGAAAAGTAATTATTTACCGGGTCTTACTATGTGTTGTTACTAACACCAATAATAGTAATACTGTTAGTGCTGTGTTACTTTCATAGTGAAATTTTGTATATGGAAAAATTGTATACGGTGCTTTGAAAGTAATTTTAAGCTTTGAGTAATTGTTAATGTTCAACTGTTATGTAATCACCAAAGCAATATAGATTTGTCTAATAAATGCATAACTTCTATGTAAAATCAATATTTTCAGTACTATAAACATTTAGATATTTATTTTTACACTACCCAAAGTAATGGCATTGTTTGACTTTCCGGTGCCAAAAACCTTTGCAAAGTACCTGAAAATGATTATAGTATAATACACTGTATTTGTATATATGTAAAATGTAATTCAAATAAAGGATTTGGCTTACCTTTCTGTTACATTTACCTGTCTGTTTTCTATCATAGAGCAAACCGGATTACCGTCAATCTTTCTAAGCCATCTAGAGAAAGCAGTACCATTCGCAAATGCTCGTGCCGTAGGGGTATTTAAAGAGAAAAAATGTATGTGACACTAATCCCCAAGAAACGCTTCACATTCTGATGTCATTAACTTTTAGGGATTGTGTTACATACATTATAATCTATTATGTATACATTAGTGTATCTGATTAGAAAATTATTATTATTTTTGGTAAATTATATATGTTGAATATACACGCATGAGCCAAAACATTATCACCACTCAGAATAATGTTCTTCTACTAACAAGGACACATTTCTTGTTCTGGGAAGAGTATATGTTTAGCTAACATTCAGTTATCGTAGTCAACATGTTGGATGCAGGAGAAATGGGCAGGAGTAAATTCGACAATGACAAGGGACAAATTGTCATGGCCTGAAGACCGTGTCAGAGAATCTCTGAGACGGCAGGGCTTGTGTGGTACACCTGGTCAGCACTGGTAAGTACCAAACAAAGAGGGACAGATCACTAACTGGCACCAGGGTGTTGTGCGCCAGAGGCTCATTGATGTGAGATGGCAAAGAAGGCTATCCCGTCTGGTCGGAACTGACTGAAGGTATGCTTTGGCATAAGTCCAAGATAATGTTTATGATGGTTACATGAGCACTGTGTCACAACACGCAATGCATGTCACTCGATTGCATATTGCACTGCAAAGCCACAGACCAGTCAGAGTTCCCAAGATGACCCCTGTCCACAGTAGAAAGTGCCTAAAATGGGCACATGACCATTGGAACTGGACCTGTCTTCTATTGAAGGATAGTGATCATATGACACCATTTATTATCACATTGTTGTTTGGCTCCTTTTTACATCATAATGATTTCAGAAATCACCCAAATGGCCCTTATCAGAAGTTTACATTCCCTTGAATGTTTGGCCTTGTTGCAGACATACAAGGTGACACACACAGGTGAAAATGCCAATTCAAGATGAATTTCCTACAACTCTGGCTAGTGTCTGTGTATTAGTGTCTGTGTATGATTAGGAAATTAGTTTGTTAGCTCTAATATGCATTTAGCAGGCTAGACACTGACCCATGGGGAGCAGAAAAGAACTGTCAAAAGACCTGTTTAACATGGTAATGGAACATTATAAAGATGGAAAAGGATATAAAAATATACCAAAAGCCTTGCAAATACCAATCAGTACTGTTCAGTCATTTCAATAATAAGAAATGGAAAATTCAGGGATCTCTGGATACCAGGCCAAGGTCAGGTAGACCAAGAAATACTTCAGACTGAACTGCCAGAATAATTGTTTGGGATATATAGAAAAAACGACAGGTAATCTCAGGGGAAATACAGGCTGCTCTGGAAAAAGACAGTGTGGTTGTTTGAAGGCGCATAATATGACAATACTTGAACAAAAATTTGCTGTAGGGTCAAGTTCTCAGAAAGAAGCCTCTACTGAGCCAATGCCACAAAAATGCTGGTTACAATATTCTTGACAACACTTTGACATGTCTCACAGCTTCTGGCACACTAATTTGAGGTGTCCATCGGAAAAAAGCAAGACATTGTCAGGCTGAGAAAAGAAGGAAAACCGACCAGCCATTGGACAAACATTGGGCATAGCAAGCACAACAATTTGGAATGTCACAAAAAAGAAAGAAACTAATGTTGTACTGAGCAACAGATGTCAAACAGGTTGGCCAAGGAATACAACAGTAGTTGATGACAGAA
This sequence comes from Esox niger, assembly GCA_016801105.1. NCBI lineage: Eukaryota > Metazoa > Chordata > Actinopteri > Esociformes > Esocidae > Esox > Esox niger. The sequence goes on from JACXGJ010015874.1 coordinate 10,126, forward strand.
ATATTGTGAGACCTGTACAGAAAACCTGCAAAACATCAATAAGTGACATCACCAACAACATCCTGAATGCAGGGTTGAAGTTATCACAATCCACTGTTCAAAGAAGACACATAGAGCAGAAATATAGAGGCCACCCGACAAGATGCAAAGCACTCTAGAGTAGGTAAGAATTGGAAGGCCAGTTTGAAATTTGCAAAGAAGTAGAGAGAGGACACATAAAAGTTCTGGAACACAATCTTATGGTCTGGTGAAACTAAGATTAATCTCTACCAAAGTGATGGAAAGTCCAAAGTGTGGAGAAAGAAAGGAATGCTTATGATCCGAAGCATACAAGCTCATCTGTGTAGCATGGTGGAGGTAATGTCATGGCTTGGGCGTGCTTGGCCGCTTCTGGAACAGGCTTATTCATATTTATTGATGATGTAAATGACGATTATAGCAACAGAATGAATTAAGAAGTGTACGGAAACATTTTGTCTGCCAATATACAGAGAAATGCATTGAAACTTATCGGGAGAAAGTTTATCATGCAGCAGGACAATGATGTAGTTATTGCAAGCAAGGGTTATGCCACCAAATATGAAATGTTATTTACTTTAAAAAATGTTGTTCCTTTACTTTTGCTCACTTAAAAATTCTGTGGTCTAATACAAAAATTTGATAGGTCCTAATTTGTTTAACACATCTAGGTGTGAATACCAGGAAATGAAAGCTGAAATTCTGAACTCTTGTCTCATACTCATCTTTTGATCTTAAACCCAAATGTCTTCAGTGACCAACGAAAACAAAGGAATTTGCCTTGCAGTTCCACTGCTTTTGGAGGGGAGTGTACATCAACAATGGAAAGTAGAACAAAAATGAAATGAGACAACAGATAGTTGACCTTTACTATTAAAAGATTAAAATTCATGAAAGTATCCATCACCACAGGCTGGGAATTTTGTAATTTTAGAGCTTCAGCCAACAAATAAACAACTTATTAACAATTAGTATCATACTTTGAAGAATAACTTTTATAATTGATATGCTCTTACCACATAAAAAGTTTAACTATCATGTTGTGGAAGATATAAAATGTTTGTGATTTATTCAAATAAAGAATTTCTCAGTGATTATTTCAAGTTTAATTATGTGGATCCACGGGAACAGTCATCACAACATTACAAAAGATGAACAGGGTAATGCCATGTCAGACTGCTCTGCACTACATTATGGCTTTCTCCTCTCAAATATTATCGCTGTATGCTATAACATACATACAAAACAAGTTGTCATATACTCTACATTGTCATGGTAACCATAGTTCTAGGTCATAGTTAACAGACCTCCTAAACTGAGCTACCCCTGGTCTCTGTCCTATCCGAATGGTAGAAACAGAGGAAACAGGCAACTTCACCTTGAAGCCATCTGTACAGGGCCATAGATAAGATCCAGGCCATAACAAAATCAAACAACAGAGCATGCTGACCTACGTCTTCTTCTATACGTGGCAACCATGAAAAGTCTGAAGCAAAATATAGGCCTAGACTAAACAGTCCATTTATTACAGTTAATACGCTGAATAATGGATGAATCAGGGTATGGTAATAAACTAATTCTTAACAATGTTTTAATCCTTAAAGTTACAACTACTCCACACTAAAATAAATGATATATTCTGGATTTTTTTTGTGCCATGCATTCACATGACGGCAACAGACGCAATGGAAGTGACAGTTAAGTAACGTTCAGGCCTCAGATACACAAAAGTAAACCGCGACGTATCCTCAAAAAGCGTTATTCTCCCACTCGGGGGTTGGAACTTTCACACTTCCCAGTTGCTCAGGAGTGCCCCTTCCAAAACAGAGAGGTTTGATTCAGGTAAGCACTAATTTTGTCAGATATCTATCGATAACTAGTTAACTTGTTAACCTGCATGTAGTCTGTTGTTGCGGTTTTTCTCAGTTGCAAACTGCAAACACACTTCCAAACTAAATAATTACTGTTTCCTGCGATATTTTGACAGTAGCAGGGGCACAAAGGCCATTGTGGCCTTCGTGCATACAGTGATTTGCGGGGCTTCATTTTCATGGCTAGAGAGAAGGGCAATGATGGAAATTCCTACACTGATCACCACTATTGACACAATTATTTTGATATAGAAAACAACTGGAGCTGTGATAATCCAGTCTTGAAGAGGACACATATTTCACCCCCACGAATAGCGAAAATGATGGTTCGACTGGGATAAAAATCGCCAAGGATCATGGAGAATGGCTGACGTTGGTTAAATACAAGTTTTTAAAAGAGACTGGGATAAAAGGCTACAATCTTTTATTTAAAAGAGACTGGGATAAAAGGCTACAATCTTTTATTTAAAAGAGACTGGGATAAAAGGCTACAATCTTTTATTTAAATTGACCACTTCAGTGAATTTGTAATGACAAGAAACCATATGAAGTAGTTAATTGTTAAATTGTACTAGCCTCAAGTAAAACCATGAAAACAAGATAATAGGAACTACTTTCCATTAGGATCTACTCATCCAGGACTAACTAGCCATTGACCGCCCTCAACACAAACTGTTTCATACACTTTCCATACACTGTCATTCAAATGTGTCAGGGGAACTTTAGTTGGTTTCCAAAATGTTTAGGGGTGTAGGCACCTAAATCAAAATCATCAGCACCCTCCCAAGAAAGGATGTGAACAGAAAAGCCTTTCCACTCAATTTGCAGGGTATATACGTAAAGGTGCTGCAGAATGTGAAGATTATGGTATGCATTCAACAATACGATTTTATAATGCAGCACCTGCCATATAGTACTTCTATGTCAATTCCAGAAACAAGGGATGTT
>JACXGJ010015875.1:0-12963 GCA_016801105.1 Esox niger
TTGTAACGCAGCCGACCACCAGAGAAGGTTAACTGTGATGTCATTTCGGAGCTTGTAACCCAGCCGACCACCAGAGAAGGTTAACTGTGATATCATTTTGGAGCTTGTAACGCAGCCGACCACCAGAGAAGGTTAACTGTGATGTCATTTCGGAGCTTGTAACGCAGCCGACCACCAGAGAAGGTTAACTGTGATGTCATTTCGGAGCTTGTAATGTAGCCGACCACCAGAGGGAGTAAATTGTGTTTACTCAACAGACGAGTTCCAGTGGAAAGTTTTTTATTTCTGACTTAAGAAAGGGGGAAATTAATCAAATGGGTAATATTAATGTAAGATGAGCAGTTTAATACCAGAAACCAGGTCATATTATCTTAAGAAGTGTCTGTCATCAAAATATACAGAATTTCATTAGCGTTTTAATCATTTAGCTTACGCTGCTATCCAGACAATTTTACAGTATTGCATACATTTCCAAGTTTAAACCCACAACCAACTGAGCTACCTGGGACATTACATATTTACACATAATATTTCATACTTATTTCATATGTATTAGAAATGAATTGCATTACAAACAATTTCCCAATACAGTCCACCATTCTTGTAAATAAAAAAAGCATGATTCAATTTGCTTTGTTGAATATTAGAAAGAATTAAGTCACATCATCAACCATGTTTGTTTACTCTTTTTGCGGGGACCTGAAAACCCCCAAATCCATGTTACCTATCCCACAACTCCCACAAACTCAACTTTGGACCTCTGTTTTTTACTACACCCTCTAATCAGGTACTTATTTAGACCTGGGACACCAGGTGGGTGCAAATAATAATGAGGTAGAACAGAAAACTGGTAGTCTCAGGACCTGGTAGGGTAAGAGTTGAGTATCCCGGCACTAGACCTTCACCTGAACCAAAGTCCTAATTATCAAGTCCTGGCAGTGAGACCCAACGCAGTGAGACCCAACGCAGTGAGACCCAACGCAGTGAGACCCAACACGCCCTTTACCTCATTTGGACATCTGTTTTGTCACTATTACCCTCAACGTAATCACTGTCCCTATTAAAAATAATGTCCAAGCTTATATGTCTTATCGATCATTGCTTGGATTTCATTCCTTTGTAAGTGGTTCTGTTTTCATGTTTGTTCCGTTATAGTTCTTTAATTAAATTCCTCTGTTCTCCCCGGGCCTGTGTCCAGCCTCGACTCTGCAACATAACACTAATAACCCGACCTTAATACCCAAACGTAACCATAAACCCTAACCCTAGCCTAATCCTAACCCTAGCCTCACCCTAGCCTAACCCTAACCCTAGTCTAACCCTAGCCTAATCCTAGCCTCACCCTAGCCTAACCCTAACCCTAGCCTAACCCTAACCCTAGTCTAACCCTAGCCTCACCCTAGCCTAACCCTAACCCTAGTCTAACCCTAGCCTCACCCTAGCCTCACCCTAACCCTAGCCTAATCCTAGTTAGGGTTCCAGGCAGCAAAGCTGCGGTAAACCTATTGTTTTTGTGCTGGTTTTTATTATTATTATTCTCCATTTTAAATGCTTTTAATGATTGTTCTGTTGGGTGAAAACTCACCAAAATGTGTCCACATGTATGTTGTTTCATTTAACTGAATCACCTAATGGGATGGATCCGCAGCCTGCTTGCCTAGCAACAGCCTGTTGAGACGCGTGAACACAGACCCACCATCCCATATCACCCAGAATGTTGAAACTTCTCATGAAGGGCCCATTCCTCATAGGGGACACATTAAGTCCGCCATCTTGGATTTCCAATTTTTTTATCTGGTGAAAAACCTTAAAACATGTTTTCATGAAACGTAGGGTCCGATTGACTTGTGAGCTGGTATGTGTATAATTTATACCATCCTCTAGTTAATTTTAGAAGGAAAAGTTGATTGGTTGAAACATAGCAAATTGGCATTCACATACATTTTGGTAATTTGTGGCCAATGTTAAACAAGCAGCTGTCAATCCTGAACATATAATCAAATTGCCATGCAAAGCCACACACATGTTCAACACCCCTCCTGAAGATATGCCATCTGCCATCGATATTGCTATAACAATGTTCAAAGTGAAAATGTCCTATCTTATTCAGAGGGGCAAATGATTTGCTTACTTCAAAAGTTCAAATAATTTTGAAACTTGTCATGGTCCCATTCCTCATGGGGAGCATGTTTGCCTCTGGGACCCATGTCATGCTGTGTGCCACCTCAGGTTGGCCTGTTGGCGGCACTATAAGAACGTTTTTTGTTAATCTACTTTCATTCATCTTGAATGTTTCATAGATGTAACAAATGTTGTGACACTCGAAAACAGACCTTCTTTTCTCCTTAAAGGGGAAAAATACATGAATACTTCATAGATAATCATATACTTGATCTCCATGACATGAACATGTTTTCTCCAGGTGCAGAAAATGTGGTATCCCATAGAAATGACACATTGTGAATCAGTTGCTCTGTACTGTCCTGTGTAATGTGCCATTGTTTAGTTTTTTCCAGCTTTCCTGTTTCACTGCTTTACTATTGCATAGGCTGGAAGCCAAGAATCACTGCTTGCAGCTGTATTTATAACCTGTAATTTCTGAACCTAAAACTAATCGCAGTTCTATCACTATGCCAAATTGTTTAGCTCAAAACCTTACCCCTATTCTGATTTGTCATGTTTTACTATCTTCCCCTACGTGAACACACAGATCTGATTCAAACAAACAGATCTGATTCAAACAAACAGATCTGATTCAAACACACAGATCTGATTCAAACACACAGATCTGATTCAAACACACAGATCTGATTCAAACACACAGATCTGATTCAAACACACAGATCTGATTCAAACACACAGATCTGATCCAAACAGTACATACCTCACTTGGATTAAATCAAATTCAGAGACACTACTGATTGGCAGATCTTTAAACCAGGGATATTGGCTTCAGCTGCCTTTCCAATATGGAAGTATGGAAACAATCTCTCAGTGAAAGTGTCTCTGTGGGTGTGGATGAGTGTCAGGTCTTTTGAGTCGTAGAAGGACACCTCCCCTCTTTCGTAGTCCAACTGCACTCCGATCCTCTGGGGTCTCCTCTTCAGAGTGATGTCATCAACGCCCCCGGCCCGATAACGGCCACTCTGCAGCATCAAACACCAGATTCCGTCCTTCGGCGTCACACCCAGCTCCCCCCTCCTGTTAATGGACTCTTTGGCCACGCCCAGAAACCAATTGGGGTGTGCTCCCACCTCCACGGCCCAGCTGTGCTTCCCAGAGCTGAAGCCCTCCGAGCCCAGGACGTCTACATACTTCATACATCTCTCTGGGTTGTCGGGGATTGGCAGCAACGTGCTTGTCCTTCTCACACCGGTCAGATCGTCAGTCAGACAGAGGCTCCAGTGTGCCGTGTTGGGGTCCAGAACCACAGGGGTGTATTTGAAGATCCCCCGCATCTTATCCCAGACCCGGAACTGCAGGTTGCCCAGGTGTTTGGCCACGTCTATCAGAGATCCTGAGACCAGGTGTGGTTCCGGCAGTGAGCACTGGGCTCTCTCTTTACTGTCCTCAAAGTTCTGCAGGAACGGCAGTTCTTCTGCTTCCAGCTCCTTCTCTGTGGCTCTGATCAGATCTGAAATGAATGATATGTCTCTGTTCATCTCTTCCATCTTGTTCTTCATCGTCTGAGTCTTCTGCTCCTCTTCCATCCTAAGTGCAGCTATCCTGGCTGCCTCTTCATCTCGTAGAAATGTGTGAAGTATCTCAAACTCTTGGTTGATCAGTCTCTCTGTGTTCTGGGCCTGGTTCTTAATATGCTCCACCGTTTTAACACAAGTGACCTTTACTTCATTAAAGAGCTTCAACTTCTCCTGTAAGGGCTGCAAGAGAATCTGGAGTTCCTCCTTATAGTCCTGTACAGCCTCATCTACAGGGACACAGATATGAGTTCGATGCTTCTTTGAATCTCGACACACCACACAAATTGGCTGTTTATCATCCAGACAGTAGAGTTTGAGTTTCTCACCGTGCAGATCGCAGAGCACCTCAGGTATTGCAACAGTGCTCTGACCCTCCCCTACCTCAGACCCTGTTGAAGTTCTCTGACGTTCCTCCTGTTCCCCAGATGCTGGTAACGTTCTCTGACTCCGCTGTACCCCGGGCCTCACTGAAGCTCTCTGACCTCTCTCCTGTAAGAAGTTCTCACACCGGATCTTCAGAGGCACGTTAATAGGTGGGTCCTTCATTGATCTTCTCCTGCAATTGGGACACTCTTGGGATTGATTGAGTTTCCAGACTTGCTCCAGGCAGGCCTTGCAGAAGTTGTGGCTACACCTCAGGACAACAGGAGCTCTGAAGATATCTTGGCAGATTGGACAGCAGAGGTCCTGGTCAGGTGAAGTCGATCTGAATGCCATGTTTTCACGCAGTGCTGCTCCCTGTGTCGTAACTGCTTCAAAATTAGTGCACACTGAACAAATGTCCACTTTTCAGGAGGAAAGCAGACACTCAAATAAAAAAAATGGCACTCAAAAATGAAGCCGAATGTCAAGATTGCAGTTCTGATTATGGTGGGGTATTGTCCTGTCACTCTGCTTGTAACCCGAAATCTGATCCTACAAAGCTGAACTCCAGAGAAATCAGAACTATAATAATGAACTGCACCCAGTTAGCACAAGACAGGTGAGTCAGGGGAGGAGTTTTCAGTAAACCAGGTTAGACCGGTAAGTTATGCTTTAGTTGATACCAACAAATCTGATCAGCCAATAAGAAATTTGAAAACCAATTAATTCAGAAGCTCAACATGTCTTTACACCTTGCAGGTGAGTGAAAGTACATATTTTAGTTAACAGTGGCTAATTATTCCTCCGCAAAACAGTGGCTTCATTTCCATTAATCACAGCTGTTAGGGACATGTAGATAAACACGCAATGACAGAACGTGTGGAATGCAAGATGTTCTACTGGTTTTGATGCCTTTTGAAAAATCGGGTGCATCGGCTACACTGCTTTTAACCACAGCCTTTAGACCGGGGGTGTCAAACCGGTTCCAAGGAGGACCGAGTGTCTGCAGGTTTATGGTTATTCCTATAAATTGATTCCCAGTTCAGATCTCAACAACCAGGTGAGGGTAGAAACTAACCAATGAGTGACCTAATTAATCAATCAAGCACAAGGTGAGGGCAAAAACCTGCAGACACTCGGCCCTCCATGGAACCGGTTTGACACCCCTGCTTTAGACGTACACACCTTAGAACAACCAAGCCTTGTACCAAGCAGTCCACTATTGACCCGTTTTTACTTAGTCTGTTCTGCCAAAACCATTTAGTGAACGATCCGGTTTTCCATGATTTGGATGTTTTAAATGATATCACCCCACTCCATGAGAGACAAATATTTTCACATTGTGGCGTGGACGTCAGAGAGTACGATATGTTATCAGTGAACTTGACACTGTGTTATAAGCTGTTTGTTTTTGAATGACCTGAATGATGTTAAACTCACATCCTAAGATTGTAAGATTGTCAATTTGTCCGTATGCTCTTTTCTCTCTTCTGTATAACACTGGTGAATAATTTAGTTATTTCAGGGGCTTCTCTATATTCATATCTATTCTAAGCAAATTTTTCACTGAAAGTTGAACCTGTCAATTTGTCATGATAGCTTGACAGTTGTTTTATCCTTCATGAATAATGCTGGTTTTAACCTGAATTCAGTGCTTTTCTGCTGGTGTTGAAATTCAGGAAGAAACATTTTGTTGTAAAAGACAGGACATATACAACAAACTGGAAATAAGATTTGAAATGTAAAATTACATTTCAATTTAGTCAAGTAGTTGCCCAACTTAGAAAAGCTGTAATTCAATGACAGAGAGATTTGACTTAACCCTTCCTGCAAATGTCTGTTTGAGAAGAGATGATTATCTATCTTCATAGTGAAGATGCATCAGGGCAAATGGAAATTGTGCAGTTCAGGATTTGATTTTGTTTTCACCCAAAATATTTTCTTGTTAGTATGTGTAGAAAAATAATATTATTCCACTTGTATTTATATTATCACCCCTGGCCCGATTCTACATTATGCCACTAGCATCTTTCTATTGAGGACATACATATGCGTTTCAAACCTTGACAAAGTCTAAGAAAAAAATAAACACGGTACTAATCTCTAGATAGTCCAAAACCAATTACCAGAACCGTGTGGGCATAGGTATCTATTTATATTAGACATAGTGTAGGCTGGAGTTCTGCTGGGTCACTGTTGCCCCTGATCAGAGAATGAGAAACAGAATGAGATGAGGGAAACACTGATCACTGGCCTTTTCTGTGTAGAGATACATTTTCTCGTTATATTACATAACTTGTGTAGTTTTGTACCTGTTTTAAGGTAATACATGCTGGTTGGTTTGAGAGTGAAAGATAAGCTTTTATAGTTTAAGCCACTAACTAGCAAAATTGGCCAGAATCACCAGGGATTTTGTGATTCTTTTGTGTTTGGACCAATCTTTGTGGATTGCTCCTCACAGATGCCTGAAAAAAAAGTGAACTATTTTGGGTGAAGGGAGTAAGAGGTGACTTTTGTAAAGCGGAGTGTCAGATCATTTTGTGATTACTTTGTCTTCTCAGGAAGAATTGTAAATGTGTGTAGGGGGCAGGGGGCAGCACTTCTCTATCAGTTAGCATAAGATATATTTTACGGCAAGACTACATAATGAAACATGTTTTCCTAAGAAAAAAGATGAGAGTTTTCTCGGGTCTCTAATGTCCCTCCTAGCTATCATTAAATCAGTGCACAAACCATAAGTAACTCGGGAAAAGTGGTTCGGCAAAACTGAAATGTTAAGATGTTTTCTCAGTGTGGAGCCCAATCAAATTCACCAATCCCAAACCACAGACGCCCACAGACTGCAATCATCATCAAATCTTTATTTAAACAAATACATTGTCTATATATTTGGAAACCCCAGCCTCTGGCTGTCCGGATGTCTTCAGACTACTTTCTACATCAAGTGTTGCATAGGTTCTATGCAGGTGGACATCCCGACAGCGCCGGGTTCCGTTAGTGGAGCACAGCTACAGAAGTCATTAGGACGTATACAAACGGTGTTTGGTCAAAGCTCAGTGACTGGCGATGCGCGCTGCATTGGTGCGCATCACACACATAACAACATTCACACTTAAAAAGATTATTAGTCTTCTACTGACGACGGGGCCAGGACCAAGGACTTAGGACCAAGGAGTTAGGATCTTTATGCATCACTGAGCCAAGCCAAACCGTGCTACACTGGGCCGGCCCGGTTCCACATTCCCTTGCTGAAACTGACAGCGAAAGAAATGATCCCGGCCAGCACTTTGGTTTGTAAAAAGGGTTACTTGATTCTCGTGTTGCACCCGTGTTACACACTCATGGTTAGTGCTTGACCTGACTAGTGCTTGACCTGACTAGTGCTTGACCTGACTAGTGCTTGACCTGGACAGAAACATGTTCCCATCCTCTTTTTAGGTGCCGTTTCTATTTAGGGACAGGGGCTCCACATTACTTCTTATCTGATCTTCTAAAATCTCTGGAGAAGAGCGTCTGCTAAATGTTTATATATTAATATAAGGGGAACACTAGCTCAAGCATTAGAACATTCGGAGTGGCGGTAATTGTCTCCAGTGAGTTCCTGCCCAAGTCAAGCAGAATTTAAACAACGGGTACTGCATCTTCACGTCTACAAAGTGTAAATGCTACTTAAAATCCTTGGGATGCGGACCCAACTTCACCCTGCTGAAGTTGACATTTCAAACGGCTCAGGTAATGGTTTAGGATAAGGTTGTTTCAAGGATTCAGCGCCAGCGGTCAACCAAGTGTATAACAGCGGGTGCCTGTCAGTCCACGTAAGGCAAGACAAAATGCCACCGGTTCAAATTAATCATTTGGACTGATGATTAATGTTTGGTAGACCATTGCTGGAGATGTCCTAGTGGATGAAGCTCTCCTGTACAGTCAGGTTGGACACTTGTTGTTAGCACCACCACAAAACATGTAATAAAAAAAAGAATCAGTGCTAGCAACGCTTCTGTTTGGTTAGATAAACGCTACCCTTATTCCCCAGCTCAGTCCCACAAGGAGATGGCTGGTGGACAAAGCTACAGCACACTGTCAATGGTCACAGCAAAAGACAAAAACATATCTTCATTTCTCAAACACACACACACACACACACACACACACAAATCGTACAACAGAATTATGTTGTGGAGCTGTCCCCAAGATCTCTTCAAGGTTAGGACATAAAAAGGGCTGCTCCACTGGGGCAGTAGACTCTATGCCATGGTTTACCAACAACCACAATACTGAAAGGGAAGGAGGAAAAGTGGATGGAAAGGACCGTTATATTGTTGCCCCTAGCAATGTGTGTCTGCTTAAAATCACGCCTGCTAGAGCACAATGATTACATTCCACACAATGCCCGAGTCAATTAAAAACACAAAACCCACTGATAAAGATGATTTAAAAACAACCGTGAAAATGTTGAATATCCCGCTGTTGTGTGGGGGGGGGGAAATCATGGGAAATACTACTGTCTCCGTTTTCCACTTAATGCCTTCTGTTTCAGTGGCTCGACGCCGTGGAGTCCTCACACCGTTGAACACCAGGCCACCCAGCAGAGGGGCAGAAAGATGTTCTGTACGAGGGTGGACATGTACCGTCTTCGGGTCCCTTGCAAAATCACACACTTTTATCTCAGGTCATTCGGCCCAGCAGAAAAGCAAGCCCATCCTCCGGCCTGGGATGACACTGTACAACACTACCACTCTGACAAAAGAACATGAGAAAGGTTCTGGCGTGTGAATGTCTGTTCTGCCGGTACTGGATTCTACGCTATATAAAAAAAAGCTTGCTAATTTTTCTTCTATCTTTGACCGCCAGCGACGTGTTGCTCGTGATCTGTCCCTCCCCATGGGTCTTCCTGGTTCAACCCGGTCCGGCTCCAAAATGGCCGCCCGGTTTCCTGGACCGTCTGTTCATTTACTCGGTGAGCCGGACATCCGACTGTAATGAGAGTCCCTCTGATAGTCTTGGGCTCCTCATCCAACACGGTCCTTGGATTCATCTGAAACAGCACCCTACTCATTACCCAGTTAACCCATCTAAATGATGAGCACTCAATAGGGTATAGGGTGCTATTTGGGACACAACCCTTTGTCCTCCTCGACTCTCCTCCTGAGGCTGAGTGGCCAGTCCTCTGTGTGTGACGCCACGGCCACCAGCAGGCTGCTGTGTTCTGACTGGCAGCTGGCATGTGGCCCCACCCCCAAAGAGGCCCCGCCCCTCGTCAGTGGGCCTTCCACAGGGGATTGTGGTACACCCAGCCCTCGCCCTGAAAACGCAACACAGGCAGAAAATGAAAACATTTAGGCAGCTAGGTAGAGAAAATCAGGGAGGATAGTCGGCTGAGCCGGTAGTTCATCTGCCAGTCACTAGAGGGCGCATGCAGTCAATGTTTTATGACGTTGCCAGCCATCAACTAAGAAGACAAGACAAAAGAAACCCAATCCTCAAAGTTTGAGGTAATTAATGTTTGAGTTTAACGTCAAAGTTAGGTTGGACTTCACAACAGTGACTCAGATTGTCTGGCAACAAGTGGCAGTCTATGCTGGATAATGTCAGGTGTGGTCATGCTTCCTCACCTCCTTGATGAAGTACTTGGGTTTCCAGGGCGTGTTGGAGGCCGCTCTCTGTCGGCCTTCTGCTCTTTGACACTCCTCCAGGTGATGCTTGTGCTCTGTTGCCGAGTCAATGTTTCCTGACCTCAGAGCTGAGGTGACGTGCTGCCACAAATGCCTGTACATGAAAACATCACGATTAGCGCTCGCGTATATGACACTTAACTGTCTCAAGCTTTGTTCGCCATTAATTCTTGCCCTCCTGCCGGGCACTGTCGTACCCGTTTTACACATCAAATGACAGAAAATTATCTTAAAGTGGAATTGGTTCTGCTACGTCAATACAATTGCCTGGTGAACCACTTTACACCAAACACATGATTCTGTCTTGCTCTCTCTTTATTGCTCCCTTACTGAGTCTCAACTGAAGCAAGGCCAGTGGGGAGTATGCCCAGGAGAGCTCTGGAGAATGGCTTTAATTAACCGCTGATCCTATCTCTTTTAGATGGTGTATTGACGCAACACTTTGCATTGCCAGACAACACCCCAATTAGATTAGCTGATCTGCAGATGGAATGTTCTGACGCCACGGTATCTAGGAGACGGAAGCTCTCCAAGCAGATTCCACAACAGATCCTCAATATAAAGTATTTGCCTCCTCATTGTAGCCAGACCTGGTAGGTTTCGGTTCTTAGTCGGCTACAGTCCATTTTTGTATGAATTGTTTGGTTACGAAGGGTCAACAAATCTAATCAGTGGAATGTGTTGATGTTGCACGTGCAGACAGCGAAGCGTCAATAGCTATCTGTGAACCACATCTCGCTCTCTCTCAAGCCATGCATGGCGTTCCTTTAGTAAGAATCTAATCTCTCCTTAACTAGACGTAAAATTTCAACTTTGAGAGGTCAATTCTGAACTAAAAAAATGTATGCAATTATTCTACTTACTTCCTGTATCTGGCTTGAAGGAAGTATTTCACCAGGCAATAAACCACAGATCGTCCAAAGCACAGTGCATATGGAGAGATCCTCAGGGACCAGTTGTCTGTAGACTGGGATATCATGTATATTATCTTGATGAAACCAGATGGGAGTAAATGGGACCAGGTAGACCCATGAATGAACAGGGTCTGGTCGGGTTTCAGAATGGCCACCGTGTTTTGGGTAATGTAACTATATATGAGAGCACCTCTGAGAAATTCCTATGATATTGAGTTTTGATGCTCCCAAACAGCAACAAAACTAACAGATGTTTTCATCGAAAACCATTCTGATCATGTGTGTTAGTCCATATTGTGTTGTGGTGCGTGCTTTCTCTGGCATTTATGAGTTAGATTTCTCACAAATTAATTTCAGTTTGACCCTTTAAATAACTACTCTAACTGACATTTGAATTGCCTAATTCCATTTAGTTCATATTTTCTTAGTTTGAAGTGCTGTTTTACTTCATGACTGAAACTAACTGCGATAATGAGGTGTTGTAGTTTTTCTCATCAAAAACTTTAAAAGTTGTAATTGCTTAAACTACAATAACAATAATTCACTGGGCCTGACAGCAGACTAACAAAGACGACAGACACACAGCGACCAGCGATGGAGTAAAGCACCTCCATGGACAGCTGTAGCAGTTAATAATGAACAGGCTAATCTCTTTTGAAGAACTGAACTCTCTGTCTTCTTAGATATTTCTTTCCACCTCCTCTCCCTCAATCTCAACAAATCCTCTCTCCGTCTTAATAGATCTTTCCCTCCACCTCCTCTCCCTCCATCTGCCCCCCCCCTCCAAATCCTCTCTCCATCTGTAGTTGTGTAGTTACTATAGTTACGATATTCACATGACCAGTGCCCATGCCCAGAGGTGGCTATGGGACAACTGCTGCTTAACGTTCAGTGTGTTTTTTCTACTTTCTGATCCCGAGACAAGCCTCTTAGAGGAGATTAACACACCAGCCACCTCAGCTTCAGCTGGACTCAGCCCGGGTATATCACAGGTTTATTTCCTCAGAGCAAATTACCGCCTGCAATAAGATCTGCACCGTGTAGAACCAGTGTATCATCCAACCACTGCATAATGCGCCTAACATAGAAATAAAATGTATAGAACGGGCCGTCTTAATTCACGTGCTGTGTGGTTCAGTTAGTGGAGCGTGGTGCTTGGAACGTTGGAGGTCTTTTCTATTCGTTTTAATTCTGTGTCTACTAGGTATACCGTTTACGCCCAATTTTGCCCTCACAAAACACCACTGTGTAAAAGATCCTCATACAGGGAGATAGTGACTCATTTTGTGAGGTTGGGACACAGGGAGAATCCTAATTAGAACTGTTGTACGCTCACCACCGCCAGACACCTTGTTACTATGGCCACAATGGGAGACATGAAGTGTTGTGACCAGCAGGCTTTACAATACATGAGCAGTCATGTGGTTGTGGTATTTGAGGGGTTGTGGCATATGAAGAGTTATAAACTGGTCACATGATGTCATACCTGTGGTATACGATCTCATATACCACAGTTGTCAACCAACCAGCATTCAAGATTCAAATCCCCATATTTATCCCAATTCAAACCTTGTATTCTAACGTTCCCCCAACACACATACACACACACACATACACACACACACACTCACCGTGACTCATAGGGACCTTGTTTTTCCACGGGCCGTATTTTCTTCCTGATGACAGGGAGCTTGGAGGTGTCGATCACCTTGGTCTCCCCACTGCTGTAGGTGAACTCCAGGATACCGTTCCACTCTCCTTGGGCCTTACACACGATGGTGCCCGTCTGGTTATGCTTCACCTCCGCCGTCACTCTGTCATGGACCAATAACAGTGACCACGGGCCACAGGGCTCATCATTGGGTCAGACAAGCACACACACACACACATGCACACACACACACACATTTATTCCACATAGGCTCATGCTCAGACCTACACACACACACACACACACACACACACTTTTGGTCTTTCTCTCACTCGCTCTCTCTTTTTTCCTCTCATACACACCTGTGTATTTTTCCCCCGTAGAAGGGCTTGGTGTGGAAGGTGACGGAGGCAGAGTATCCACTCTTGTCACAGCTGATGGAGACTTTCCCTCCCAGCTCCACCCAGGGTACGGTGAGGATGGAGCGGGCGTAGGCACACGGCAGAGTGAACACATAGTCCTCATCGTGCTCCAGCAGATGAAGAACACCTGGGATGGTGGGGGGAGGGAGGGGAGGCGGGTGGGAGCAGGGGAAGAGAGGGGAAGAGGGAGAGGGAGGGGAGGTGGGGGGAGCAGGGGAAGAGAGGGGAAGAGGGAGAGGG
>JACXGJ010015876.1:0-12959 GCA_016801105.1 Esox niger
CACACACACACACACACACACACACACACACACACACACACACACACACACACACACACACACACAAGCACTTTAACCCCAAAAGTTGGAATGGATGTTTTTTTTTCTACTTTCTTCTATATCCCACAGATTAGTTGAAAAACCCTAGTAGTAACCATATTTCTATTTCCTGTAAATGACTCTTCAAACAATAACCACATCTGTCTTCGGAGTTGATTACAGTTCAAAGGGGAAGGGAGGACCGTGTAATTATCTGCTGTGTTTAGTGTTTCGCTGGCATCCGGTTCACCGTCAGTGCGAATTGAGAATGGAACTTGAGGCGGACGGGACAAGTGGAGGCAAATCGTTGGGGGGAGAATTCCATTCTTTTTAGATACAAAGCCTCAGTGATTATAGTTTAACCACAGCCGGCGTTCCTTGCCAAGCCCTTGGGGACCGACAGATAGTTTTATTGTATTGTAACTGTATCTCTCCCTTCCCAAGGTCTGTGCTGATGATACTGTAACTGACAGGCCGCCTCCCGTCTCTTTCAGCATGTGCGCCAGGCTCCTTTAAGGCGTCTGTCTCGTCCGAGGCCTGTGAAGTTTGTCCTGAGAACACGGAGCCGTCCTCATCCGGCGCCACCCTGTGTCCCTGTATGGAAGGGTTCTACCGCTCCCCTTTAGACCCTCTGACGTCCGCCTGCTCTGGTAAGAACCGTGTTCTCACAAAGATGACCTTTCCTTTGAATTTTTCAACCGACCTGTGGTCACTTTTGACCATAAGTGGACTTCATACAGTCGTTATGGTTGATGGTGGTATCCGAGCAATGTTTGTTATGCGTGCAATGTTGGAAGGTCTCTTTAAAACAAATGAATCTGTATTGTCCTGTCTGTAGCTCCGCCCAGTGCCCCTCGTGACCTGACTTCCACCACACTATCAGTGGAGGGTCGGCTGCAGCTGTCCTGGAGGCCCCCGCTGGAGACGGGAGGCCGCACAGACATCAGCTACAGCGTGGCGTGCGAGCGCTGTGCTGACTCCCTGTGCTCGCCCTGCGGGGAGAAGATCCGCTTCGAGCCCAGCCACTTGGACCTCCAGGGCACTGAGGTGACTGTTGGCGACCTGGAGCCCCACCTCAACTACACGTTCACCGTGGAGGCCCACAGCGGAGTGTCGCGGTACAGCAGCCGGAGACCCAGCAGCTCCATCACCACTGCCCTGCATTTCACCGACCCGCCGAAGGTGACCGACATCCGCCTGGTTGAGCGGAGCCCCACCGGCCTTGGTCTGTCCTGGTCCCTGTCCCGCCGGGCCCCGTCCCATGTCAACTACCGCTATGAGCTCATGTACCGGAGAAAGGTAGGAGCACCTGACAGACCTGACCCCCTTGCTTCAATTACGCGGCATTGTTCTTGTGTGAAATGCAATGATCGGTACTGGTTATCTGAGAGATTAATCTCTTCTCGGGTTCTTAAACGTTCTGTTTCTCTTTCTGTTTCTGTGTCTCTCTTAGGAGGACGACAGTGAGCGCGATGTCACTACTTACACAGTCCTGGTTCTGGAGACGAGTTTGGTGCAGATCAGTGGCCTCTCCCCTGGAACGGCGTACATGTTCCGAGTTCAGGCTCTGAGCCCGGAGGGAAACCCGGGGAGTTACAGCCAGGAACACGAGTTCAGGACCTTGCCCATGGGTAAGTGTGGCCCCTGGTAACCGGTCGGTTCACATTTCCGTTGACATTTCAAGCGCTTCCCGGACACGCTTGTCACCACACTGTGTTTGACTCTGACATACGGTGTGTTTTGAATTTGAGTGTACTGTGATCTGACCGTGTCCCCTGTGGCTGTATTTCAGCTGAGCTTCAGGTCCAGAACAACTCTACTGTGGTCATGGGAGCTGTAGTTGGCGGAGGTGTCATGCTGCTCGTCGTTGTAGCCATTCTACTGCTTCACAAACGGTTAGAACCTGCTAATCCTGTTCTATCTGTACTAAGATGTAGTTTGCGTTTGTTATTTGAGTGCCTAATTAGACTGACAATATAATTCCACATTATCCGTGAGTTCAGCTTTTTATATACCAGCACTAGCCAGGGCAGCAATTAAAAACTATAACTGTTACTGAATAGGAGGGTGGCCCTACTGACATAGCATACTGCCTGTAATAATTTAGTTTTAATAGCATAAAATAACTCCAGTTGTGTCTGTAGGCTGGTTATCATAGTAGTAGTGATATCCATAATACTAATGGCTGATCTTCCTCCCAGGAGACAGAACGTCCGTCAAAGACATCGATCTGAAGACCCCTACTTCTCCAGCACTGGTAAGAGTCACAGCACCTTAAATATGGACATATATATTGCACCTCAACTGCCTTCACTAACCACCTTTCACAATTCCTTAGATCAACTGAAACCCCTGAAGACGTATGTTGACCCACACATGTACGAGGACCCCAACACCGCTATCCTAAAGTTTGCCAGTGAGATTAATCCAAGTCTGGTCACCAAGCAAAAAGTGATAGGCGCAGGTAAATGTCAAAACCTTAAACAATATTATTTTCAGAAGATCCCTCCGAATCCTCCACCCCCTGAAGATGAATGTTGGTGTATTGGTCTTGATCGTTGGCATGTTTCGGTTCCTCAGGAGAATTTGGTGAGGTATATCGCGGTGTCTTGAAAGTTCCAGGCAGAGGGGAGGTGGCAGTGGCCATCAAGACGTTGAAGCCAGGTTACACGGAGAAGCAGAGGCAGGATTTCCTGAGTGAAGCCAGCATCATGGGCCAGTTCTCCCACCAGAACATCATTCGCCTGGAGGGAGTCGTCACCAAGTGTGAGTCCCTGCACTGTGACCCAGTGTCCCAAAAGACAAGCCATGCCCTATGTATTTCATTATTTATGCCTAGATCCATATAGTCCCTAGTTAAAAGTAATGCACTTTTAGGATTAAAAAAGCGAACCATTCGAAGTTCAGCCACTGACTGGTTCACATGATAGTTGAGTTATTATAATTAAATATGGTACTGATATACTATCATCTCTATTCTATTTTGCCTCTTGTTGTCCAGATAATTAAATATCCCTTTTGGTTGCTTTCTCCTTCAAGCAGTCAAACATGCCATGATTGTGACAGAATACATGGAAAACGGCGCCCTGGACAACTACCTGAAAGACCACGACGGGGAGTTGTCGTCGTACCAGCTGGTGGGCATGCTGCGTGGCATTGCGGCGGGCATGAAGTACCTCTCCGACATGAGCTACGTGCACCGAGATCTGGCTGCCCGCAACGTCCTGGTCAACAGCACCTTGGAGTGCAAAGTGTCCGACTTTGGCCTGTCCCGTGTGCTGGAGGACGAGCCTGAGGGAACCTACACCACCAGCGTGAGTCACACCTAGAAAACACCACCGGTAATGAATGGATGGAAACCAGTTGTGGGTATGACGCTAGCGTGTGGCTGAACCCCTTCTGAATGCTGTTTAACAGGCCTCCTATACCAAAACCGTTCACTTATTCTCATGACTCGCTCTCATCCTCACAGGGAGGGAAGATCCCCATTCGCTGGACAGCCCCCGAGGCCATCGCCTACAGGAAGTTCACATCGGCCAGTGATGTGTGGAGCTTCGGCATCGTCATGTGGGAGGTCATGGCCTTCGGGGAACGACCCTACTGGGACATGAGCAACCATGAGGTAGGCACCCGCGCTTCATCTGTCACGTCGCCTCCTCTCTCACCGCCTCGGGGAAATGACAGGCTTCTGTTTGGATAAATACAGGCCTTCTGGGTAGTAATCCTGCTTTAAACGGCCCATGTAGGGCCCTGACGCCCAAGTATTTCCCACAGTGTTCATGCGATGAAGACAAGACAAGAATCAGTTGGCCTAGGTGAATATAGACTAAACCCTTTCTTCCTCAGGTGATGAAGGCAATCAACGAGGCCTTCCGGCTACCCGCGCCCATGGACTGTCCATCCGCTGTGTACCAGCTGATGCTTCAATGTTGGCTGCAGGACCGCTCCAAGCGACCCCGATTCTCAGACATCGTGAACATTCTGGACAAACTGCTCCGAAGCCCGGAGTCTCTGAAAACCATCGCAGACTTTGATCCCCGGTAAGATGACCATCGAAACTACTTTACGCTTTCATCACATTACACAAACCCAGCATTTACTTAGCAGCCTGTCTCTCGGTCTTCTGTCTTCACAGGGTTTCCATCCGCCTCCCGAGCACCAGCGGCTGCGACGGCTCCCCCTTCAGGTCGGTGCCGGAATGGCTGGAGTCCATCAAGATGAGCCAGTACACGGAGAGCTTTGCCTGTGCTGGCATCACAAACATGGAGCAGGTGCTGGCCATGAGGAATGAGTAAGTTCTACGGACCATATGTCACCACCAGCACTGTCAGACAGGCTTTAGTTGGCACATCTGCTACATTGGAATGGGCAGCAGAAATATTTGGATCTTTGTTAAGCATTTGTTGCCCGGTATGCTACACTCTCATCTATGGAATGCGACACTCTCATTGACTGAATGAAACCCTCCCCCAGCCCCCCTCATTCCCCCCATTCCATTCCTAACCGACACACCCTCCACTCAACCATTGTCTTTGGCTCCCTCTCAAAACACACATTTCACTGCATCAAGTTGCAGATAAAATCATTTATCACCATGCGATCAATAGGTTTCAGTGAGGGAACGTTTTCCTAACAGCGATTGACTCTTGTCTATTTTCTCTCACAGGGACATCAGGAACATTGGCGTGCGGTTGCCTGGTCACATGAAGAGAATCGCCTACAGCATCGTCGGACTTAAAGACCAGACCAGCTCGCTCAGCATCTGCAGCACAGCTTTCGCAGTATGAGGGCCCCCGGGGCTGAGGTCACCCACAACCGGACTGCACTGAGCACCTCATTTCACTGTCACATACACACAAACACACTGAATGGAGAAATGGATCAGATTGGGTTGATCACGTCCGTACTAATGGGTACCCTGGCTTTGACTACTCAGTGGCTGAAGAGGAGTCTGGCAGACATCCTACCAGAAAACCGAGACACTGAGATATGACAACAGGGGGGAAGGGAAATGTATATAAATGTAAATCACTCTATCAACTATGTAAATAGAATGGCAGATGGGGAAACTACAGCTTTTGGGAGGAGCTGTGTGAGACCTGAGGAGCGAAAAGGACCACTCCTCTTTATTTTTCTATTTACTGCAAGTCTGAAAAAGAAAGAGACCTTTAAGCCAAGGCACTTGGAGACCGGGGCTACCTCATCAAGCACTCACTTATTCCACCAATGACTTTTGGACTCTTACTAGTTAGGTTTAAAATAACCAATGAATGAGAATGCGTGTCTAATGAAAGATGTGTTCGTCTTTGGAAATTATTCCTCTCAGGGCAGGAGATTAGATACACTTAAGGATCATTTTAGATTTTTGTACTGCAGGTTCTATCCGCAATCCATCTGCTATACTTTTCTCACACATTTTAATGTATTTTTCTATAGTTTACAGTTGTCTCCATCTAGCAAACTTTCCATTATTTAATATTTATTTTTTACTTCATATTTATTTTATTTGTTTATTGAAAAAGACTGATCTAGCACATGTTTGGAAAAGAAAAATGTATTCCAATTCAATTAAATCAGTGTTGCTTTGTAACTGAATCACTGAATTTAATAAACATTCAGAAAATGCATGTTTGTCACATGAAACTCGTGACTATAATCTAAATTAGATATTACAAATAGAGGCAAGAATGTTTGTTTGAAATAAATCAGTATAAGTGGTATTTTCCTCGACACCCACCCTCCAGTTGGCATCAACAGTCAGCTTCAATGTCAGCTGGTGACTGTATCATGGTAGTCTGGAATGTAACATCTCCACTCAACTGTTCTTAATCAAATATGCATTACAATCAGCTACTGAGCTCTTAAATACCCAGACCTTGTATCTGGGTTTTCATAGTAATCTTTCTTCAATGACCACTTATACATAATAATATACCATTCTGCAAACCCTTTTATCCAAAGTTGCTTACTGTATAATTATGCAGGCATATATAATTTACTTGTAATTTTGAGTTGGACAGCAGAATTTTGCAAAATTTTATATTTACACCTAGTTATCCATTTAAACATTCATTATTTAAAATTTCTTGTTAGCCTAACTTTATTTTAAGCTGTGTGAGCAAGCAAAATATTTTCTCATTGTTATGTACATCTTTCGAAGGAGATGCAGTTAGCTGCTTTAGACGGATATAGATGAAGATTAAGAGGGCAGTAACTATCCCTTCTGGTTCTCTCTGCTTTGATAAATATTGCACATGGCTATTCAGGCAGTAAACCATTACCCCGCCCCATCTCACAAACTCAAACAAAAACACACCACTCTCTCACACAACACTATAAAGGACCAGAATTCAAAAACCGAAGAGTAAGTTGATAGTGGACTTTAACGAGGCAAAAAGAGAAGTCTTTTCACTATTTTCTATTTTCACCATCTCCCTCCTCACGACGACTGCCCTCAAGATCCCCCATGGAGAGAACTAAAGGTAACTTCATTGAAGAGTTAATGTTACTCAGATAGGTCCAACAATAACAAACTTGCGAGTCAGTTTAGAAAATGTATATCTATTCCATGACCGTAACCTTGTAGGAGACATTGATATGTTCTACAGTGGTTTGTGTACTGCTACAGTTATTGTGGTAGGGATGGAAACCAGCTGCAGGAGGAGCGGTTTTGTCTACAACCAAGTTGTAAACGGCTGTTATTTCCAGGTCACATTTACCCTACTGGAAAGATCCACTCAGTAGGAAACAAATACCTGTTTACAGTGGATGTGAGTAAGTTCTCTCCAGAAGACGTCGTCACAACGTCTTCACACAACCTTATAGAAATCTACGCAGAGAAGGTGAATTTCCAAATGAACAACCACTTCTAATGGTTAGCAAATGTACATATATTCCTGCTTCTTTATCTCCTTCATTTTATCTTGTTCCCACCAGTTAGCAGAGGACGGTACGGTCAATAACACGTTTGCCCATAAGTGCGTGTTGCCTGAGGACGTGGATCCAATGTCAGTGACAACCACACTGGAAAGAAAGGGTGAATGTCAGACTTTGACTGTCAAAGCCAGAAGGAAATAATCTTCCAAAGGGTTCTGGGGTCCCTCGAGTGTTCAAAACATTCCATGCATTCACGCACGAATGCACACAAGTTCACAAACAGTTGAAATGTTTAATTTGAATTCACAAATCCAATAACAGATGAAAAGGATGGTTTTAGTCAATCGTGGGATCTGAAGGCCACATGCTGTTAATGTCAGTGAATGTCCAAAACGTACAAATATCAGCATAAAAAATTTGGTAACCGACACTTTTCAGGCATTACAATACAATAAAGACACGTTTGGGAATGTGTAGCACTATCCCTAATCATGATTCAAAATCAAATTCTAACCTTAAACCTTAAACCCTAACCCAAAGTCAGATACAAATTATTGTAAAATGGAGGTCCAACCAAATGTCCTCACTTGTCAAGATTTTTCTTGTTTTACTGTTACCTTTTTCATATATACAATGATGCCTGACAACCTTTCAAACAATTAAAAATATTGGCGCATTAGAAGCGGCTGTACCTTTTCAGACAAGAACTTTCTGCTCTGGAATAGAATGTTCTGTATTGTTTTTCTGAGAACTATGCTGTGTCCTTTATAAGTATTGGGACAGTAAATTCAAAATTGCTATTTTTGCTGTACATGCAAGGCACATGAAAGTATGATTAAAAGATGAATGAGGAAAAAGTACAGACTGTCACCATATATTTCTTGTTGTCTCAACACATGCTTAACCAACAAAGAATAACAGCACTTTCAAAGTTCTATCCCCCATTTCATGAGAGCATAAGTACTGGGACGATCCATCTTAAAGCAAATGTAAGAAGGATGAAAGCTAGTGTTTAGTTGCAAATCCATTGCATGCAATAACAGCAGTGAGTCATCGCTAAACTCTTGGTATCATCCTTTGAGATGCTTTGATAAGCCTTTACAGTAGCCATTTTGAGCAATTGCATTTTTGCTGGTCTACTCTCAGTCAGTTCTTCTGCAAGTGACTGATTTAACTGGATTTAATTCAGAAGATTGACTTGGCCAGACTAAACATTTACATATATATTTTCCCCCATAAACTCTGGTTGTGTTGGCATGTGTTAGGGGTCATTGTCTCGTTGAATGGTAAAGCACCGTGCATTGAGTATGGTGGCATTTTCTTGTACATTGGTAGCCAAGATGCTTCTCTACAATTCTGAATGTGTTCTGCAGCTGCCATCATTCTTTAAATTCTTAATAAAAATGAGTGAGCCTGTTCCGAAGACAGCCATGCGTGCCCATGCCATTTCTCCACCTCCACCATGCTTCACAGATGAGGTGTCCCGCTTCAGACGGTTACAGCCTCCAGAGAAAAAAACAGGAGCGTGCATGCTCTCTCTCTGTGTCTCTCTGTTTCTCACACACTCACTTTAGATTACAGTTAATGTGTTAATTTTATGTGAACAGTGCTTCTCCATGCCTAGTCTGTTGGCATGTTTCATATGAATTCATAAGTAGTAAAAAAAAGTATTTCACTTTTTTAGTAAAAAAATAAGTATATCACTTTAATGGGTCTATTTTGTGTCTGTTAATGTAAGGTCATTGCCAAAATAAGCGTATCAAATATCTGCCATGGTAGTCAGTACAATAACGTTTGACGACTTTTACTCTGAAAGTAACCGGAAGTTACGAATTTCTTCTTTGCCCGTAACTGGTTGCTAAGGAAAGAAAGCATCTGTTTTGAACGTTTGGTGCATTTTGATCAGACAAGTTGTTACCCTAACAACTGTATCGTAACGTCACGGAGTTCTAAAATATAATTGATAAACATGCAATGTTCCAAACGGGTGCTTGTGAAGGGACAGCGAAATGACTTTTGTTGACGTAGTTGATTCTTCAAACCAAACGAAAACATGGCACAAATCCTGGATCCTGGGTCTATTGTTGTATACGACTGGCATCGAAGTGCAGATAGTAGAGAGTTCTTCAGTAGGATTTTACACAAGAAAAAACGTAGGAACTTTGGTAAGTTTCTTGACTAGTCACTAATTCCTTACTGGCTACAGCCTTATGTTAAATACTGTAAAATTCAATTTTTCAGGTCTTCTGGAGGCTCCAGTAATGCCCCCTAATGTGTCTGTGGACACTGTTCACTACAAGATTTTCATCTCAGGAAAGAGTGGAGTAGGAAAGAGCGCTCTAGCTGCACGTCTCGCTGGGTTGAATATTCCTAACGTGCACTATGAAACTACAGGTGGGCCTCATGCAGCTGGGGAGGTTTTGCATTCTAGCTGCATGTGATGGGTTAAATAAATGTGACTAGAAAAAGAGCCCTAACAACTGTTCTTCTAGGTGTTGAGACCTCAGTGATCTACTGGCCTGTGAAGTTGAGAGACAGCGGTCGTGTGCTGTTTTTCCGCTTGCAACTGTGGGACTGTGGGGAAAACGCCCTACGCAGATTTGATCACTTGCTTCCGGTAGGCCTGGAATATCACAAGCATGCGCATCCCTAAAACAATACCATGGCATTGAACTGTATTGTTTCTGTGATACATACTAAGGGGAAAAAAATGATTTAATATCAATCTTCCTCTGTGTTTCAGTCATGTAAGGAGCAGGTAGATGCAATCCTCTTCCTCTTCTCCTTCACCGATAGAGCATCATTCGATGATCTGACCAATCAGATTGCCAGAGGCTCTGAATTTTGTAACAGAGTCGTGAAATTGGTTGTCGGCACAAAGTATCCTTACGTTGTTCAGTTTGTTTATGGTGGACCATTTGTGACCGATTCCTGTCAGCTACCCGGGATTTTGTCCTTGACTGCGACCTCAGATTTGACCTATTCATGCACACGGATGTGACGGAGAGGGAGGTGACCCGGTTCCAGGAGGTCAGTGGCCTGCCCGTGTTCCGAATGGGTGGAGATGTCACCAACACCAGTAACCTTGGCGAGGTTGCGCCCCTGCTCAACTGCCTGTCAGAGCACCTGTGGCACCAGGACT
This sequence comes from Esox niger, assembly GCA_016801105.1. Lineage (NCBI taxonomy): Eukaryota > Metazoa > Chordata > Actinopteri > Esociformes > Esocidae > Esox > Esox niger. The sequence goes on from JACXGJ010015876.1 coordinate 10,058, forward strand.
GTATGGCAGCCATGGCCCCCGCAATCCCCATACGCCCAGATCCTGCCGTGGTTTATGTATGAAATCAACGGTTTGAGTGGCTCATTTCCATCTCCTACACTGCTGCGGTACCCTCAGAAGAGCAGTCCCTGAAAACCTAAGACTGGAACAACCAAACAGCCCATTTGCCCGAATTAATGTGGTCCCACGTACCTGCCTCAAGCTTCATTTACTACACTGGTTGGGTTTTTGAACACTTCAGCAGAAAATGAAGTCTGAATTTAAAATGACAGTTAATTTAAATTGACTTGAGGGCAGGTACAGTACATAGTTGTAATTGTTACATTTTACAATTCGAGGCACTATTAGGTCTTTTGATTAAAAAAAAATACAAAACACATTAGGCTAATGTTAACTGAAAACATTACACATTTTTGGTTCCAAATAAAATATGAAGTCTGACCATTTTATTCAATAATACATGGAATTTATTCAATTTTCCCAAGTACATTTACTGTATACATCACCACCTTTAGTCCTTTAAATTGCTAGGAGTTGCTATATTTCTTATTTCTCAAAATGTATACACACTCATGTTTATGAAACAAGTCTAAGAACATCAATTCTAAAACATACCAGAGACAAATATAAATCTATTTCAGCATAAAATAGTAAACAGGAACATTAAAATATGGCATTTTATTTCTCATGTGTAAAATTTACATTAAAATACAAAAAATAATTATAAGTTGTGAGCTGGGTATCTAAAAGGGTTATCTGTGGAAATACTTTCTGTAGGGTGCAGTCAATCAAGTTTACCAAATATTAAATTACAGCAAATATAGGAAAACCAACAAATAAAAATACACTGATATGAAAAAAAGTACCCCAAGGGGGAAGCAACAAGCCATGAGCAGTTCCCTTCAGAGTTTTTTGTTTGGACACCAGACACAAATCATGAGTAACTATAGTCCAGAGGCCATCCATCAATAAAGTGAGCAAACAAATGAAATTGCAACATTTACAAATATGAACGCTAATCCAAAACCATGTTAAAGTTGCACATAAGTCAAAAAGTAAAACCTCAATCATATGAAGTTGCTAAGTGACACATGTTCCGCTTTGCTTGCAATGAAATGCATAAGATGTACATTCAAAATCTAAACTGATTTCCTAGACTAGTGGTGGTAATTGATCAGGCCAGGTCATCTGTGTAAACAAGTGCTGTGGTGGGCCATCAAAACTCAATGCGGTGCAAACACAAGAAAACCAAACCAAACAATTGTGCAAATAAGTCATTAAATATGAATATACAAGTGAATAGGATGCAAGTGCATGCAATCCTGGAACAGACTGAACATCATTTTAAACTGCTGCATCAAGTTGCGCCGTCACAAGCTGCAATGTAACTAGCCTTTTCTGTGCAGTAAAACCGACTCACAACCAAAACATGACCACTCTTGAAGAAAACCAGCTTGTGCCAATAGAGAAACACTTATCCCACTTAAATGTCTTTTGTGTTACCATGGTCTTTGTGAAGACAGTGCTTTCATCCACGCCTCTTTGTCTGACCTGAAAACCCAAACACACCCAGTCATTTTGTGAATCCCATTTGAGGAAGAGGACATAGGAGTTCAAAACAACTCTTACCTGGTAATGGTATGTGGGGCAAGAATGAAGGCAGTGGCATGCCCGGTGTGGTTTTGGGAGAGGCGCATCACAAAGGACTCTGGGGGGAGACCGAGGGCTTCTGTATTCAGCTGTTCAATGTGAACATGGGTGGGGAACACCGCATGATCCAGCACACTGAAACGCTGCTCCCTGAAGAAATGCATGAGGATGGTGGGGTGACGTCAGTAATGACGAGTGGCTACTTTGTATTGAATTAAAAGAGCATGGATGCAGTGCTTGTAAATACACTTCAGAGCTATACTGTATGAGAAAGTTTACTTTTTCAGTGAGATGAGCAACAGGTCATTGAAAATGTGCAGGTAAATGTCCATGTAGGAAATTCTGGAACCCGGCACATAACCTTCTGGAATGAGTTGTTTCAAGAGACCTTCGTGGATCAGATAGCGGCCACTCGTAACTAGTGGAATGGACTGAAAAGAAACACTAAGGTGAATTATATAGTGCAGGTTTTCCTGTGCTGCACCACTGCCACCTAGAGGTTAAAAATGGAGAAAAAGCCTGTCTCTTAATAGCTGTGACCTTGATTAAAAAAAATTATAACACTAGTACAACAACGCCACGGAAATTAGAAACAAGTACAAAGACGTCCAACCTTGACACTGCCAAAATCAATGAGTTTGTGGAGATACACCAGTTCCTCCATCTGCTTCATCTGCTGAACCCCATCGTTACACTCCATCACTATCTGGTCTCCACGGAAGAGTACAGATTTAGAATGAACCATAACTGAGCGTAAAACAGAAGTGCTTCTCCGGGTGTTCGTGGCAACCTCTACCTTGTGCGTGGCTTCAATGGCCTCTTTCAGACAAGGGATTGATTCACAGCCTCGCTCAGACAGCTTCAGGATGTTCTACAATCACAGCAGAAACGAGTGCTAACAATTATAGCCAACTTGTTGACCTTTACATTGGAGATTAGAACTTTTTCACAGCTTTGGGATTGTTTTTAAGTATTTTAACCCAATGATCTTTTGGGAGACAAATTAACAGGCTGCTGGCTCCTCAACAGACTGTATGCCCATCTAGAAGGAACTCCCAACATGACATTTTGATTAATTCAAGGAGACACATAGACAGCGAGTTCAGGTTTACAAGCACACCCTGCGATTCAGTTGCAAAGGGAGAAACATCTATCATGACAATAGGTCTGTTTGCAATATCCTGATCCATATACCAAACCACAAGCAGCCTACATTCCCCCCGCAGAGCGCCCCCTCCCAGGGTGACCTCCC
>JACXGJ010015877.1:0-13008 GCA_016801105.1 Esox niger
GTGTTTTGGCTGGGTCATCTTGTGTTTTGGCTGGGTCATCTGGTGTTTTGTCTGGGTCGTTTAGTGTTTTGTCTGGGTCCAAGAATAGGCTACTGTAACAACGGATGCTGAAATGGGGGAGTGTGTTAGTGCAGAATTCAACCCAGTTGTACTAAGACTACTGATGACTTAGGGGAGAAAAGAGATAGATCATGTGGGATTTCTTTGAGAAAGTTCAACTGTACTTTCCGGGAAAATGTTGACAGTTGAAACACCAACCGTGGCAATATTATATAATTACTTTTTTATACTAACAATGAAATTGCACAATTAGTATAATGGTGTATTTTTCATTTTTTATTAATTTCTTCTTAATTTCAAAATGGAGGATAAACAAGCAATTTATAATAACAAGCAAATGAAAACCAAATCAATCAAAGTTTTTTTTACATAAACCTATTTCTAAAAATATATACTAAACAAAAAGGTCAAGCAGAACTCACCCAAAACAATGGAAATAACACATTCCAACAAACATTTGCCTACAGTATTAGAGCACATTCCGGCATTGGTGTCAGTGTGTATTTCACTCTTTATTTCACTCTATGCAGAGGTTAAAACCACACAACAATGCTTGCATGGATGTCAACACGCATTCACGTCATTTTCACCCATCAACCACAGTCCAGCTAGAACAACTTTGACTACCAGCACAGATTTCTGAAGGCTAGCTACGCTAACAGATTTTACAAACAGGAAGTAGCATTTAGTGGTCACTACTACTAAACCTGAAAAGGACAACTTGTAAATGCAGAAACATGTCTAAGTACAAAGGTATATCCCAATCAAACTTTACTGTAACCCCATCACGATAATGTTACAGTAAATTAATTGTGACGGAGTTCACAAATATCCACTTTGTTCATTCAGTTCTTTCGCGCCGGAGATGCCGTCGTTCTATCCCCGATGGTCTGCATTCCATTGACCTCTTTACCGCTATCAACTGTAGCAGTTCATTCAACTGGATGGTTCATGGAGGCAGGGGTTCCCACAAGCTGAAACAGGGGCCTGATTGAAAAGGTGTGGGAACCAAGTGCTTATACAGATATCCAGCCTAAAACTCCAAAGACTAAGCAATACTATGCTGAAAAACAGTGGCCGGGGAAAAGCTCCCTAGAGAGTATACATCAACCACTGTGCTTCAACCTTCTCTTTAGGCCTTTCTGGATAGAGACTGTACATTACCTTTCAAGGGGGAAACCATTCATCACGTTATCTAAATGTTGAGACGATCAAACAACAATCACACTTGTCCAGTTTTGGAAAGCTACACTCCTCAAACTGTTACTGTAAATTTTCGGGGGTGAGCGTTAACACGTTTAGATGGGTGGACTGTGGCCGCGAAGAACGATCTCGAGTGGCAACTCGGGCACGTGGACTCATCTACTGACCGTAAGAGAAGAAAGACCAGAGTTATGGCTCAAACGTGATGACCCCGTGACCCCGTGACCCCTTGAACACAGGAAAATGAACATGGGGTGTCCTACTGTAACAATATTATACTGTCCACACGGCTAAATGTACATGTCCCTTTTTCTCCATCGTCACCACTAAGCAGGTAAAAGGACGCCAGTCGAGGCATCCTTTGCTGGTGCAGCAGAGGAAGGCACACAAGACAAGGCTGTCCATTATATTACATCGGCAACCACTCCACATTAAGATAAAGGACATCCAGACAAAGCCTTTCCTATTGCAGCCGTGTAGGTAATGGCTCTGTGGCCGAGGGATTGAGCAGTGGGGGGGTGGGTGGTGGTGGGGGGTAGAGTGGAGCCGGTGTGTTTTTTGGCAAATTGCGCCAGATTCATCTTGGCTATAGGCATCCTCTTTCCTGGGTTTCCGTCTCGGGTTTCTGTCGTCTCTCCCCGAACGGATCCCAAACGGCGCCCTAGTCCCCGTTTGGTGCCCTGACTTTGACCAGTGCCAGCGTACTACGCAGGGTGCAGTGTGTCGTTCAGGCCCCACAGTCGGTCACAGTACAGGGCCTTATCACGCTTGTCTCCTCCCGGGGGCTGGTTCCAGCGGTAAGATTTCAGGTGCTGGCCCTGCTCTCCAGAGGAACAGGTGTCCCCACTGTGTCCCGGCGGCAGGGGTCTCCCCTTCGAGGCCTGGGAAAGGGCAGGCATGGCCCCAGCACGGTTCTACCCCAGCGGACAGCCAACAGTGGGGCTTTCAGGAGACGGGATGGATTCAGCTCGCTTGGCTTAAGGGGCCTGTGGAAGTTGGAAGCAGATAAGAAGGAGGAGGACAGTAAGGCTAACATATATTCTCCAAGCGATTCCTAGCGGCTCGCGGGGGGGGGGGGCAGATAGCACCTTGAATGGCTGGAGACGGAGACGGCATCTTGGCGCTACTTTAGATGTTAACTGTGGCATACAGGAGTAGAGCCTTAAAGAAATAGCTGTTGTGTAAGATATCACAGAACTTCAGAATACTCCCACCTGAGTGCCTGTAGAATGATGAAACAAACAAGTTCAAAACACTTCAGATGAGATGATTCAAGAGACCTATTAGAAAATCAAATCACAGTATTCAAACGATCCAATGGGTTTTATTAGATCATCAAATCGTATCAAACAAAACTGATTCATCTGAATAACCTCCCCGGTCTGGGTGGGATCGATTGCCCCAAGGCCCTCTTCCATTTCTCATGGAGGAGCCGAAATGAAGGCGACATGACATTTTATGGCCCTGTGACTGCAGCGATGGCAGGCGGCCATCTTGTGAGCTGAGATCAAAAGCTTTGCCATGTCAACCCCGAAGCATCTTCCTGTCAGAGGGATCTGTGATCAATGGCCCAGGTGTGTGGGGCAGACCCTGAGCTGGAGCCGGACAGGTGGGTATCTCACACGGGAAGCAGGGGAGTTGAATATGGGTCTGGATCCCCGCGGCGAAGCTAACACCTCTCGTACTCATTACACAGGGGCTCATTTGTAAGAGGGTTTTTTGACACTGTAGGCTAGCTTGTTAAGTTGACTGAGGGAATGTTTATCATACTTGAATGTGATGTTAGTGTTTGAAACTGGGAGGGTATAGGCTTCCAAATGAGTGCCTAAAGGCATTTCCTGGACCTAGCTACTGAGACTCTGGTAGAAATAAAACGGTTTATTTCTACACATTCTAATTTTTTTGATGGATAGAGCTAGGATTTGTACTACGGAGTACTGTCATATTATTGAGATGTAAGTAATTTTCCTCAGATAAGATCTTTTTTGACCCGACTTAAACCATAACAACATTAATCATCAAACTATCCCATCTGTCTGCTGCCCTGTAATGTATTGTTTTTTAATGAACCTGCCATACCTGCACTTTGACATGGAGAATATTCATAAACTCTGGTCAAACCGTCAATGAGTCCTTTAAGCCTTCAGGAAGCCCGGGGGTCAGCAACAAAGACATTTGCAAATGTCATTAGCGACCTCTCTGCTCCTCTCAGCTCCAAGCCAAAGCCCCTAGTGATAATATATTGATGGGACTGTCATTAAAAACAGTTTTCAGGCTCCTTGAGGATTCATTTGCACTGACCCAGAATGCAGTATTTTCTTAACACAAGCGGTGGGCTACTTTGATGCTATCAGCTTATCCAAACATGGAGAGAGAGAGGGTGGGGGGGGGGACGTCCGCCCAGCCGCTGGCCGCCTCGGTCCCGCGGAGGACGGCTACGATTAATCACGCTGAAGGCAGCGAGAGCGCGCTCATAAATCGCCCCGCTGGTCCTTAACGGGATAAATCCCTCGACACACCCCCGTCATTTATCAACACTCTCCCATTCCGGATGAGGAGTGAATAAAGGGGTGCACGGGGGGGGGGTCTGGGGACATGGAGCTCAGTGATGTTGAGCATATCAAGGGCGAGGTAATGGCTTCATTCCACAGTGAGCGATGTGTGTTCCCTGGACATGCCCCGCGGCTTGGTGCACGGCCCGGCTGGATGCGTTTCCACGGCGCTTCTCGACGCTTCGCTTCCCTCAAGTGGACAACGAGAAAAATGCACCTCCCACAGACCCGTGCCCCAAATGGCAGACTGTTTACTCACTGGCGCACTGCTTCTGATACAGGCCCATTCAAAGGTCCAAGGTAGTCCGCTGGAGTCGGAATCGGGGCTGTTTTAACGGTGTCCCTTGTTGAGGGGGGGACACACCCCTGCGCGTTAATTGTTCCCGTTTACACCTACTATCAGCTCGGTTCTGGTGGAGCAGCAGGTGAGAAACCTGGAGTGGTCCTTGGAGAGGTCCTTTTTACGTGTGTTCATTAGGCAGAGGTCCTGGGTCATCAGCACCAGCATGAGCCAAGCTGGGTGTTAGCGCTACTTGCTGAACAGGCAGCTGGACGCCTTTTGCACAGACTTTGTGACAGTATAATCTATGATTATTGAATCTTAGTCTTCTGGTGTTTCCTGCTGAAATTGGGATGTCCCCCGACTGCATGCTGTTCCTTTGTGCACCTCATAGCCATCAGACCCTGGTCAGAGTGACGCGCTGCTAACGGAATGCAGGGCCATTTCTCGTGCAGACAATGGCTAACGTGACCACACACACAGACACACACCGAGTAGCAGACATGCACACACCCAGAAAACACACACACACACTCACACACACTCATATAAAGACCATTGTGAATGCCAGGCCAAATTATAAAGTAGAGGAGAGCTTAGAGTCAACCCAGTTTGGCTAAGGTTAAAGGTCACGTGTTGTCTTTTAATCCCTAATTCCTCTTTATCCTTCCCTGAGGAAGCCTGTCTGTCTGCTTGTCGATCTGTCTGTCTGTCTGCTTGTGGGTCGGTCAGTCTCTCCCTATGAGCCATTCTATATGTGTGTTTTTGTGTGTGTGTGTGTGTGTGTGTGTGTGTGTGTGTACCTGTCATTCTATTTTACCAAATGTAAAGTTAATGGTTAAGGAAAGGTAAAGTGTTAGAGTTATGTTTTGGAGAACAACATTGCATTTTTATGAAAAACCGGAAATGGGACAAATGTCCCCAAACAGTTAACTAGTTGTCCTCAGGAGGAAAACAATGCTCCTATTCTCATTTTAAAACATCAGTTTTGTGTGGGGTTAGTCCATATGTAATAATTAGGGTTAGAACAAATTTTTATGTTATTCTTTACCAGTTAGGTCTAGGAATTAGGGTTACGTTAAATTTAGGCAAAAATTGTAGGATTAGGTGTAAGTGTATGGTTCAGTGTTAGGATAAGGGATAGAGTAAGGTTCTGTTTTAGGATTAGTGGTTAGTGGTAGGTTTAGTGTTAGGATTAGGGGTTAGTCTATGGTTTAGTTTTAGGATTTGGGGTTAGTGTAAGGTTTAGTGTTAAGATTTGGGGTTAGTGTATGGTTTATTGTTAGGATTAGAGGGTTAGGGCAAGGTTTAGTGTTAAGATTAAGGGTTAGTGTATGGTTTAGTGTTAGGATTAGGGGTTAGTGTATGGTTTAGTGTTAGGATTTGGGGTTAGGGTTAAGGTTTAGTGTTAGGATTTGGGGTTAGTGTATGGTTTAGTGTTAGGATTAGGGGTTAGTGTATGGTTCAGTGTTAGGATTTGGGGTCAGTGGAAGGTTTACTGGTAGGATTATGAGTTATCATAACGTTTAGTGTTGAGATTAGTAGAAGTAGGTGAAATCAATTTTGATTTCCATTTAGATTGTATGTGTGTGTATGTGTGTGTACGGTGTGTGTCGAACGAGACATTAACAATAAACTTTGTTGGTTTACACGCACACACACACGTGCGCAAACACACACACACCTAGTCCCGAAGCAAGATATATAGCTTCAGGACAGTCATTAGTGGCTCGGTCTAGAAGGATAGGAGTGCATCTTTGAAGTGGCCTAACTTTCACCTGGGGATTACCAGGGAGATGCACCTGTGTCTGTTCATCTGTCAGGAGGTAGGATACGCCCTGGGAAAAGCTCACCCGTAATGTCTGGAAAACTTTAAAAATTCTACAACCTCCTTTCCAAAAACATTTGGATGCTGCATAGAATTCAAATAAAAACAGAATGTAACGATGTGCAAATCATTTATCCCTATACTTCATTGAAAATAGTACAAAGACACTACTTCATAGTACAAATAAACTAAGAAATTGTATAGTTTTTGAAAAAATACGTGCCCATTTTTGTTTGATGGCAAAAACACATTTCAAAATAGTTGGGACAGGGGTTTGTTTACCACAGTGTTGCATCTCGTCTTCTTTTTTATAACACTGTCAATGTATTGGAACTGAGGAGACCTATTGATGTAAGTGAAATGTTTTCCCATTCTTGTTTGACATAGGATTTCAGCTGCTCAACAGTTCGAGGTCTTCTTTGCCGTACAATTCATTTCATAATGTGCCAAATGTTTTCAGTGTGCAACACGTCTGGACTGCAGGCAGACCTGTTTAGCACCCGGACTCGTTTACTATGGAGCCATGCTGTTGTGATGCAAGCAGAATGTTGTTTTGCATGGCCTGCTGTAGGAAGCAAGGCCTTCCCTGTAAAATACATAGTCTGGATGGCAGCATATGTTGCTCCAAAACCTGTATATATTAATGGTGCCTTCACAGATGTTCGAGTTGACAATGCCTTGTGCACTAATGCACTCCCATACCATCATGGATGCCGGTTTTTGAGCTGTGCACTAATAACAAGCCGGATGGTCTCTTCTTTTTAGCCCAGAGGACGCAGCGTCCATGCTTCGCAAAAATATTTTCACATTTTGATTAATCAGACCACAGGACAGTTTTCCACTTCAGCTCAGTCCATTTAAAATGAGCTCAGACGGCTGCCTTTCTGGATCTAGTTTATTTGATATATGGTTTCTTCTTTGCATGGTGGAGTTTTAACTTTCATTTTCAGATGCAGCGATGTACTGTGTACACAGACAGTGGTTTTCGGGAGTATTCCTTAGCCAATGCAATGGTTTCCACTACAGAATAATGTCTGTTTTTAATGCAGGAATCCGCCTGAGGGCCCGAAGATTACAGCCATCCAATATTGGTTTTCGTCTTGTCCCTTGGAAAGATTTCTCCGGATTTTCTGAATCTTTTAATGAAAACATCTACTGTAGATCATGAGATCCCCAAACTAATTGCAATTTCATGTTGAGAAACATCATTCCTAAATTGTTGCACTCTTTGCCCGCGCAGTCTTTTCAGAGAGTGGAGAAACCCTCCCCATCTTCTGAAAGACCCATCCCCTCTGGGATGCTCTTCGTACGCCCAATCATGTTACTGACCTGTTGCCAATTAACCTAATTAGTGAGGGAATTATGTTCAAGCTGCTTTTTCTTTTTGTATTAGACAACCTTTCCAGTCTTCTGGTTGTATAACATGTTAATAAATCATAGTACGAGAGAGTCAACTGAAAATGTGTTCTCACAATATCAGGAACTTTGATTGGGTACATTCCTCCTACTCATTACACTCTCAGCAGGACAGAAAACCTCAACCAAAATTATCCCACCATCTCAAGTAGATGTCTTCTAAACTGACACCCTGTTGCTTTTCTAGTGCAATGAGTGTAATATAGGATACGCGGTTGAGTAACACTGCACAACAGTAGGGCACTAGAAAAGGAATAGGGTACCATTTGGGACAGACTTCTGGGTATAGTTTGGGTATAGTTTCTCAGGGCGTCATACAGAAGAGGGTTTGAAACATATGAACATGGCTCCTGGTGTCTGGCCTGGCAACACTGGGCTCCATGCGTCCCAAATCACGCCCTACTCCCTTAACCGTGCACTGCTTTTGCCCGGGGGTCCTTGGAGCTCCGGTGATAGAGAACGGGGCGTCATTTAGGCCGTGGCAGCTGAGGGGCCCAGCCAGGGAGCCGTATCTCTGTCGTCGTTGTGCGCCGAGCCTGTCCTCACACTGGCGACTCGACAAAGCCCGGAGACAGATGACAGCGCCGCAAACACAACACAGGTGCTGCAGACCACCTGGAGCAGAAAAACCTGTCGATCTGTGCTACGACCATCACATAGACCTGTGACACAGACTGGCGGGGAAGGTGGGGGGGGGGCATTCAGGGTTTGAAAGAGAAGGGGAGAATAAAGGGATCAAGAAAGTTAGACAAAAGGAGGGTGAAGGGATGGAATGAGAGAAAGACAGGAGAGGGAAGAGGGAAGAGGGGACGAACAGACTGATGGTCTGTGGGGAGCTTAAGGTGATTATCCACATTCTTTTATACCAATAGACAGCGTTCTCCACAACCTCTGGATTCTTTGGTTGGATTTTTTTGGTTTTGTATACGTTTACTTTATTTTGCTACTATTATGGGGTTAACTACATTTTGATGTTTCTTTCATTTGGTTTGCACACCCTAAAAATACATTTACACAACCCTCTGTATATGGTCAAAGGTCACTGAATGCCTAATTGATTTTTCAAATGTGGTGACATTTCTCAAGGGGCGACATTCAATTCGTTGACATTTATGGTGACTGATAAAGTCATCAAAGCTTGGCTAATATCTATCGCCAGGAGTCGTTATAACCCCGTCTTCAGTTTCACAATAACGGCGCTCAATTCAGAATTGACTGACCCCCTCCTCCGTTTTTCCTTTTAACAATAACGTTTAATGACGATAGGGTTCGTTACGCTTCCCAACCTGATTACACGCCCTCCGTTCTTGGGGTTTTCGCTTTGACCAAGATGAATCTCTCTCCCAGACTCGACAGATTTTACCTTTGAACCATGCCTGATTCTTTAGTGCTGTGACCCCAATCCACTGGCCTATAAAGTGCAGTGAACTTTTATCCAGACAGTCCAATCCCTGGATCAAATTCTTCGACATGATGAAGAATTTCTGGTGCCAGAAGCTCTTTAAACGACGGAGTGACAATTGAGTTCCAAATGGAACTCTATATCCTGGTTAGTGGACTGCTTTTGACTAGAGTACAATAGGTGCAGTATTTAAGGAACAGGGGGCCATTTGGGAAGCAAACACTGGACTTCCAATGAAGGAGGGGACTTTATTAGATTTTCAGACCTATCCGATTTTGTCCTCTTTTTCCCATCCGTGTTTGATTAAGTCTGCAGAAACAGAAGTCCAACCTTCAAGGGGTGAGAAAAGAGACATATAGGTAGAGCAATAGAAAGAGAGAGATTCAGTAGAGTTAATGTTGAGAATAATGATTGGATTCACAGGAGAGGATGGCAGTTTTCCCAGCAGAAGGCCTGGTTTAGTTTTTATGTGGTGCTATTGTCAGGGGTTTAACATATGATATGACCATACCTGCTGCTGCGAGAGCACTGGACTCTGAGGGTTGCACTGCGCACTGGACGCTGAGGGCTGCACTGTGCACTGGACGCTGAGGGCTGCACTGGACGCTGAGGGCTGCACTGCGCATTGGATGCTGAGGGCTGCACTGCGCACTGGATGCTGAGGGCTGCACTGCACACTGGACACTGAGGGCACTGTAGACTGGTTCTCATTAACAGTAGAACACTGCATAGAAAATGTAATGCCACTTGCAACAAAAGCAGTGAGACAGATTTATAATGATCTATCCTGCCTTGGGTGTTAAACCCACTGTGTCCCAAAGGGACCCCTTTTTAGTGCACTTAGTTTGCCCAGAGTCCTTTGGCACTGTATAGAGTGTGGCGTGAATGCAGCATTTCTGGACCAAAGGCCCGGGGAGTACGACCAGGCCTGTGGCTGCCAAATTGGGCCCTTGAACGCAGCTTTGTTGTTACCCATGAAGAGGCACACCTAACCTTTATCAGGCATCGTCATGGCGAGGATAAAAGGACCTAGAATAGCAGTTCATGGCAGCAGTGGAAAAACATGAAGGCTGTGCACCACTCCACTGGGTTTTGGTTTTGTTTAAAAATTACCACCAGGGCCCAGATCACTTGCACTGTGTCTGCTCTCTGGTAAAGATACTTAAGCTGGTTCTGTATTATTCCCTGGCAGTGTCTGTCTGTCTGCTTCACTGCTTGCCTGTCCCTGTCCATCTGCTTGTTTGTCTGCCTGTCTGTCTGCCTGTCTCTGCACTCCTTTGCTGCTCCATCGTGAAAAACCCAAACAGACAGTCTTAATTGGTGTTCCAGACTTGAGGAAACAGGACTAAAATATTTGCATAATTTTCCCGGAGGAGGGAGGAAATTGTTTAAACATGTGAGGATCTGTGAGGACCTGCAAGAAGCTGAGAACTGGCTTTGTCACAAATTACACCCTACTCCCTGTATTGTATCCGACTCTTTACAATGTGCTCTGGTCAAGAGGACAGCCCTTAAGGGTGTTATTTGGGACACAGTCCCACTGTAACTCTGGCCCTCAGGCTGCCTGGTTCTGAAGTGCCACCCAGTGCCGGTATTGCCAGGAGGGAACGATGGAACGCAATGCTTTGCCAGGAGAGAATGAGGGAACGCCATGCCTTGCCAAGAGGGAACGATGGAACGCCATGCCTTGCCAGGAGAGAATGAGGGAACGCCATGCCTTGGCAGGAGGGAACGATGGAACGCCATGCCTTGCCAGGAGAGAATGAGGGAACGCCATGCCTTGCCAGGAGAGAATGAGGGAACGCCATGCCTTGCCAGGAGAGAACGATGGAACGCCATGCCTTGCCAGGAGAGAATGAGGGAACGCCATGCCTTGGCAGGAGGGAACGATGGAACGCCATGCCTTGCCAGGAGAGAATGAGGGAACACCATGCCTTGCCAGGAGAGAATGAGGGAACGCCATGCCTTGCCAGGAGGGAACGATGGAACGCCATGCCTTGCCAGGAGAGAATGAGGGAACGCCATGCCTTGGCAGGAGGGAACGATGGAACGCCATGCCTTGCCAGGAGGGAATGAGGGAACGCCATGCCTTGGCAGGAGGGAACGATGGAACGCCATGCCTTGCCAGGAGGGAATGAGGGAACACCAGGCAGTGGCAGCAAAGGTACTGAAACGTCAGTCAGGCTGATCTCATTTCCATGTCTTACCTCTCATACAGCTCATAGACAATCAGACACACAGACAGAAAGACAGACAGGAGACAGGACAACAGACAGGCCGACTGGACAACAGACAGGACGACAGATGGACATGTAGACCGACAGATAGGACAGCAGACAGACATTCAGGGGTACCGACAGACAGACAGGACAGCAGACAGACAGGCAGAGAGACCGAAAGACAGACAGGACAGCAGAGAGACAGATAGATGGACAGGACAGACAGACAGGATAGCAGTCAGACAGGCAGCGAGATCGACCGGCAGACGTGACTGCAGAGAGACCGGCAGACAGACAGGATAACAGACAGACAGGCAGAGAGACCGACAGACAGACTGGACAGACAGACAGGACCTAGCAACCCCAGACCCTATACATCAAAATATTTATTTGTAATATTGCATCTATTAAAGGGGTCCTGCTTCCTCTTTCTCCTCATCTTCCTCCTCTTACCTTCCTCTTCCACACAGTTAGACCATGGCTGTGACATGGACACAGGCAGAGAGACAGACAGGAGGACAGGGGGCCATGTTGGGAGTGGCCCATACAGCTGAGACGTCAATAAGCTCCATGGCTGTGGTCATTTTAAACAGAGTGTGCGTGTTACTACATATTCTCTGGTCGGCATGGAGACTTAACTGCGATGCCAGCTGCAGGCAGACACATGGAGTCTGGTGACCCTGTAAAACCGGAGGAGACGAGGCCAACATGAAAACCTTGTAAAAAGGACAGTAGACTGAGATGGAGATGTGAATAAAGGGGTGTTATATAGCTCACCCGGAGGTCAGAGGTCAGAGAGGAGAGCTGTAAGGCCTGCTGCCCGGTTAAATGGGGACGCTTGGAAAAGGTGTCTCAGTCCCAAACAGCACACTAACAACTACCTGGTGTTAGAAGTAGCACACTCTGTAAGAATTAGGGTTCAACTTGGGATGCAAATAATTTCTAGACATCTTTCTGCTGGTTTACAGGGATGTGGGGACACGACTGACTGACCCATGGAGTGGATCAGAACAGCATCAGGTGTCTACGAGGGATTTCAAAGGACATTCCACAAATGTATGGACATTGCAAAGCTTTAAACTTAGTCGCAGATACTGTTGAGGTTGCTTAAAATGAGGTGATATACTATAGACAAAAGGATGTGCCATAGAGAATAGAGTGCATTATAGAGAATAGGGTGTACTATAGAGAATATGGTGTTCTATAGAGAATAGGGTGTACTATAGAGAATATGGTGTTCTATACAGAATAGGGTGTACTATAGAGGATATGGTGTACTGTAGACAATAGGGTGTACTATAGAGAATCGGGTGCTCTAGAAAAAAAAAGTGCCACAGAGAATGGAGTGTGCTATAGAAAATAGAATGCTATAGAGGATAGTGTGTTCTAAATTAAATAGAGTGTGCAACAGAGAATAGAGTGTGCAATAGAGAATGGAGTGTGCAATAGAGAATAGAGTGTACAATAGAGAATAGAGTGTGCAATAGAGAATGAAGTGTGCAATAGAGAATAGAGTGTACAATAGAGAATAGAGTGTGCAATAGAGAATAAAGTGTGCTATAGAGAATATAGTGTTATAGAGGATAATGTGCTATAGAGAATATAGTGTTATAGAGGATAGTGTGCTATAGAGGATAGTGTGCTATAGAGGATAGTGTGTTATAGAGGATAGTGTGCTATAGGGGATAATATGCTATAGAGGATAGTGTGCAATAGAGAACAGAGTGTGCTATAGAGAATATAGTGTTATAGAGGATAATGTGCTATAGAGAATATAGTGTTATAGAGGATAGTGTGCTATAGAGGATAGTGTGCTATAGAGGATAGTGTGTTATAGAGGATAGTGTGCTATAGAGGATAGTGTGCTATAGAGGATAGTGTGCTATAGAGGATAATGTGCTATAGAGGATAGTGTGCTATAGAGGATAGTGTGCTATAGAGGACAATATGCTATAGAGGATAGTGTGCTATAGAGGATAGAGTGCTATAGAGGATAGTGTGCTATAGAGGATAGTGTGCTATAGAAGATAGTGTGCTATAGAGGATAG
>JACXGJ010015878.1:0-12960 GCA_016801105.1 Esox niger
GACATGGGAACAATGACTCACAACTGAGGGGAGCAGAGGAGGAACATTTAAACACATACTAATTGGATGATTGGGACCTGGTGTGAACAATGAATGACAAGACAAGACAAATGAATGGAACCGGGATGAGTTCATGGTTGTTGGCAAACTGGAGAATGCGGGAGATGGCGGACCAATCCGTCACCTCACCGTCACATTTGATTACTACTGTCAGTCTGATATGGTGTGCCAGACATTTATATGACATATTTGACTGCTGGAAACATCCTTTATATGGAAAATATACTTTGGAAAGCATCTATAGCTAATCTTGAATCAGTGTTATTCATGAACATGTAGTTTGAGAGACACTTTTGACAGAACTGTTGGCCAAACTGAAGAGTCTAAACACAAACTCATTGAACCCTCCTTGAACAATCATAGAGGATGGTATTGCTGCACAATCTCAATATTTGGCTTCCAGAAAAAGAGTAGTATTTGTGCAGGATATTGTTTCTTGTTTGAATATGAAATATTTAGAATAGAGTGAATGGCATTGCAATAGTTACATCACAAATCATATCCCTTTTCTTTACATTCTGTTTGTCCTTACATTGTGAGGCGTTGTCTATTACTGGCTATTATTTGTTTATTACTGGCTTGAACAACAAAATAGACAGAGACTTTAGAGGGCTGCAATTTCTATTTTCAAAAATACTTTCCAACATTTCTTGATGGCACTCTGGTATTCAGCATCACACAGCCTTCAGACCTAATAATGTGTTTTTACACTTGGGCTTAGCTGACAAACATCCCTCTGACGTTGCCCAAATGTATCTTGGATTTCAAATAAAGATGCACTTTCTGCTTATCGTTATAACATATCATCTTATGTCCTCATGAAGGATTATATAGGTAGTCCCACACCCTTTACTACATTAAAATGGAAGATGCCTAAAATAGCATTGTCCTCACAGATTCTAAAATATGAAATCTTAAGGAATTCATCCTCTAACATTTGCTTTGAATACTGCATGAAGAAGCCACTGCAGAAATACTTTAGTGATTGCTTCTGAATGAAAGCATGACACAATCGAAGGGTCCAATGCTGTGTGTGATTGCAATCCTCGGTGTTCAAGTGGGTGAAAATTAGACCACTGAAAGTGCCAGCTCTGCTTCAGTAGCACATCTCTGCTTGTTGGACTCTTCTGTTTTCAGGTGGAGAGTGTGTTAATGTCCCATTTGGAGCCCTATCCATATAGTGCACTACATTTGACTAAAACGCAATGGAATCTGTTTTAAAAGCATGTAATCTGTAGGCAATAGGCTACCATTTGGGAGGAAGCCTCTTGCTTTACGGCCCACCGCAAAACTTAACAGCCGTCTCAGTAGCCCAGTGATTTGTGATTCTATCAGCAGCTTTCTCCATCTACTGCTCTGACCTGAAGGTGACACAAGGCTGATTGCCTCCAGTGGTCATGCTTTACATACAGGCACCCCCCATATTCTAGGCAGCAGAGCCTGTAAGGCAAGCCTTAGGGGGAGAGCTATAAAGTAATAAAGAAAAAAATACAATAGAATGTTATTTATAAATCTTCGTATTCCTGACTTTGCCAGGTGAGTGACTAAGCAACAACCTGTGGAAAGTTACCATGTTATGCTTTGTAATTATACATTCATAAATATCATAATCCAATCATTAACAATTTAACCATTTAAAAATGCTATTAAATTATAGCCACTCGTCAGTCTGAACTGCCTTAGATCCACACTAGCTCGTGCATTTTTGGCGATTTTGAAAATCTGGTGGGAATGCATCAACAAGAGAAAATAAAGCTTGGAGGAAAAATGAAACACCACAAAACAATTAACGTCCCAGTATTTCCTTTGATATTGCTATTTGACTTGAAAATCAATCGAATTCTAACAATTTAAATTCAATATAATACTAATGAATTTTAACACGTTTTTCCATTCCTACAATTTGCACTATTTTAAAACAGAGGTACAGAATGGATTTGTGTATGGCGGATGAAGAAGTCTGCTGCTGCGGTTTTGCACTGTTGTGTGCTTCAGGGAGCGGATGGATACTGTTTTCACCATGGTAGTGATGTGCTCCAGTGTTCAGTTCCACGGAGCAAAAAGAGTGACTATTTGCGGGTGGAGGCTGCAAGAAATTTAAATCCCCCGGGTTGTACTCGACACTTTAAAGACGAATTAACAGTCTTTTATTTGTTTATTTAGTGGATTTTTTTGTACAATTTCATGTAGTAAATGTCAGATCTATAGGGCGTCGTTGTTAAAGTTTTTGAGGGTCTTTTCACTCTCAGTGAATTGCCATGGCGGTGGAAGCGCGGCCGGAGCTGGTTGGGAAGCGGTTCCTATGTGTCAGTGGAGACGAGCCGCTGGTTCTCGGGGATATCGGGCGCTGGGGCTGGCGGGCCGGGGTCATCCGAGCGGTTACTCACCGAGACAACGACAATTCAGAGTTGACGGTAAGGAATTCTGATATTTGTACTGGTCTGGCCAAATGTAAACCGCTAAGGCATTTGTCGCTTTGCTCTGCAAAAAAGGAGGATAAGTAGCTAGCAGCCGACGTTACAGTACTGGCTACACTACAGTAGTATATTGCTTACTAGTTCGCTGTTTTTCGTAACTATTGGCATTTGCAGTACTGTAGTTATAAAGCATGCATAATGTATATTATGTTAGCAATGATAGACCTTTACAACTAATATTTGGTGTAACGGACTGTGCTTTATACCTAATGCAAGTTGGCTATCCTGTTACTGTAGTAGGGGGACTTTGAGAGTGGGCTTGACAGAAATTTCACTGAATTGTATCAGCAAATACGGTCTTGCTAACTAACAAACGTAGCGTGTTGTTTGATCAATGTGTGACTCAATCCCGATTACTTACTGTGATTTAAATATGTTTAATACCAGCTAACTAGTTCACGTTACAAATGCGATTAACTACTGTAGATAGCCAGCCAACGACGAGTCGACCATTATATACACCTCTAACCATGCCACGAATTGGACATAAAGGCTGGAATACCTTGACTGTTTTGCAAAACATTCAGAACAGCAAACCAATAACTAACAAGCTAGTCCACTGATTTATATCGACGTAATTTTCTGAGAAGCTATGGTGCTTATTAATACCTATTCCTACCCGTTATGCAGTGGATCAAAATATTGAATGAGCTGGCAAAATATGTCTATAATTTAAGGTCTGCCCTAATTAACACAAACAAGTCCTTTGAAAGCCCCCCCCAGATCTACTTTTTTTCTGAATTACTAATGGTATGTGCACAGTATTGCTAACCAGCATGAATAGCTTCAGTTTGTCAGTTATACAGCTACAGTAGATGAATAGTTGCATTTACAACTGGCCCCATTTTATTAGGCAGGAATTAACAGCTGAGTGAACACAAGGATTTAAGATTAGATACTTAACGCCATGCACAAGGGCCATTGTAGTAGTGGCTGTAGAATATCAACACAAATGCACTCAATCACAAGAGTTTGCCTGCCGATGTAGTAATTCACTAAGTAAACAATTTCAGTAAAAAGTAACAATTTAGGCTGTTGCTTTCATTGCCCTCTACTAAAAACAAACATTGCTAATTCATTTGAGATGATAACAAATACACTATGAATATGTTTTGGCTATGTGACCAAGCTGATACAGGAGAGAGCTAATAATAATTCACCAATTTACCTCTTATCCCTGACCCTGTATACAGGTTGAAATGCAGTTGTACACAATATATGAATGCGTAGATTAGGCTCCGCGCATTACTTTGACGTATGGGTTAGACTTACAGACTTACAGCTGTTTTGAACTTGAGCCCGCTAATGCCAACTCGCACAAATGTTTCGTTGTCTGAATAAGGAAAATGCTGGAAACTGAATGTAGCTACTCTGTGGAGCTGAGCCGCGTTCGAGTGGCAATGTTCCCGGCTCAATGCACGTGTACGGTTCTCCGTTAGGGACACGGGCTCAATTACCGTCCCCACCCTTCACCTCCATGCCTCATTTTTAGCTGTCCTCCTCTAGTTCCTACGGCCACTAAAAGCCTCGTGAACACCTAATGCGGGAAAATTATATTTCATATTAGTTTGCAATGGGACAAGATTTAACTTAATGCCCACCTGACCCTGATAGTGATTATAATGCTCTCTGGGACTGGTTAAACCACGGTCATTGTGTCATGGGGGTGATGCTATTACAGTCGACATCTCTACAAGTTTTCTCCGTAATTCCTGAAATGGTAAAACCGTGGGAAGAAAATCACGCGTGTTTGAAAATCGTGAGTTATAAATGTGCGTTGTAAACAGTTCCAAATGGGATTTAAATGTTGTAAAACGTTTGAGGAATATCTGTCAACTGGGAGATGCGTCGCTCACTACACTGAGTCAAACCAATATTTTTATCTTACATGGCAAACACCAGGCATTTTCCAGGAATTTTCTTATCATCTTATGTATCTATGGTATTTTCCTGACTTTGTTATTAGCAGATGCAGTAAAAATTGACAAAAATCTAATTTCATTTTTTAGGGTTATGTCTTGTTGTGCCCTCTGCCCTTTCTGTCCTTTCTGTCTAATCATTTTTCCATCTCTTTCAAAAGGGTTCCCTTTCATTTACTGTCATGGCATGCATTTAGTATCATATTCCATTTGTTACAAACATTTAAGTGTGTAGTCTTGTCCATTTCAGCCACTTCCCACGTGCGTTAGGGGTTATAATGCAAGCAGGGACGACTTGACAGTAACATAAATTCCTGTGTCCCCTGCGTTGCGATCGTCCGTCAGAGTCTCTTGGAGCGGAGGTGATGAGTATCATGGCTCTCTGTACATGCGTCAAAACTGCAGCCCTCATCTGGATTGAGATGAATGGAGTAGGGCTGCTGTGCCGGGCTGACCATTGTATTTCCGCCGTCAACGCCTGTGTCACAAAGGCCACACTATTCCCTATACGGTGCCCTTGTTTTGACTAAGGCCCGCGGGGAAGAGGGTCCCATTGGGGACAGAGCCAGTGTGTAAAGTGTGCTGTTAGTTTGTTTTCAGGGATGTGGCCTGAGGTCACCGGGCAGCCAGAGTTGCTAATCAGCACTAACTGACTGACTGGGCTGGGGGAGAATTTTCCACCGTGAATAGAGTGGCTGTGCTGCTGAGTTGGGAATCTGTAAATGTGTGGCCTGCTGGGCCTTGACACGCTTGTGCAAAGGACTGCCGCTTTAGATCTTTGGTTCAGAGGTCACGGTGGGTGGCTGTTAGGCTTCACTCATTAATATCCCCATTCAAGCAATTTGGTAGTCCGTACATGGACCAGTTTGTTTGTTTAACAATGCTTGTTTTCTGGAGAATACAGATTATTTAACCTAAGTAGTTGCATATTAGTTTTGTTGTTGTTGTTTTTTTTGTTGTTGTTGTTGTAAAACAACATTGTTCTCTGAGAAGACCGGGAGGTGAACAATGAGTGTGTTGTTCTGTTGCTCAAGGAGACCAAATGTAACTTGATACTAGGAGCTACAAGCAGGGGCCCTCTCCCACCACACGACCACCACAACATAAAGCAACCATGTCTCTGACAACGCGAGTTGCCCAGACCGGATAGTTCCATGTTCCTCATGACAACCTGACATTAATATTGCACGACAGTAGGCCCTTTCTCTGACTGACAGTGGAATGTGGTCATCGGTGTTCGTTTCCCACTTCAGAAGTATTGGTGTCTTTCCCACGTTCAGAAGTAATGTCAGCCTGAATTCCATAGAGGCAGTGATCAACAGTCAATGTCTAGCTTGGTCTCAAAGCCTATAATCCAAGAAAGTGAGCACATACATTGTTCTTCACATCAAGCTGGGGAATACATTGCCCTTAATTCCTGCATCTACTGACCTACGGTGCGTGGTCCATCTGGAACATGGCCTTCACCACATAGGAACATCTTTTCAGTTTAAGGCCACTAGGAACAGGAAGAAATCATCAACAGATGATCAAAGCTTAGCGTCGACTAGGGCTGCTACTGCAACTCGACGAAAATCAACAACGCCGATTTTCGATTTGTCTGGCTTGCGTGATGAGGAGCTGAAAGATAAACAAGCATTTAAAGATGATTGAATCTCTGGTGCTCAGCGCTACAACCTGGTCTAAAAGACGTGACTGCGTTTCGTTGAGCGCCGTGTAAGTTGCGTTTTGAAGCGAGAACTCATTGTTGTCTGATGTTTGCTCGCGCCCTTCGTGCTCGTGAAGTTTGTTTACTTTCGAGCAGCCTGTTGTAGCTTGGTGTTGGATGTAATAAATGTTGTTTCTTGAGTGCGTTGCGGAGTTGTGCGCTAACATTGTGTTCAAAGTGGCACCAGCAAACTGGTGGGCTAGTAACTAAAATTCCCCACGCTACTGATTTTACTGATCGTGCCATGCTTGTAAGAGGGCAAAATGCATCCTCAGTCAAGCTCAATTCACTGATGTTTTAGGATGTTGTCTGTGTACTTCAGGCTATGCATTAGCTATTTTTTTTAAATGGCCTTTTATAAGATTCTCAGCAATTTCTCATCTTTCCTTATTCAATGCCATGTTACCTGTGTTTCACGATTAACGGCAGCTGTGATTTTGTTTTTCTTCATTGGCTTTAAGAGGCAGGCAACTGGGTACGTTTTTTCACAAAATAAACCAAATATTTGAATGTAAAACACATGTCAGAATGTACAGTCACTACGCCATCATCCAATAGCTTGTTTGGTACAGTGCCTATTGGCTGAAGTATAGTACAGCACAATAAAAGTGCAAAAACTGATTAACGGCCAATCCGTTTTCCAATCTTTTCCGTAGAAATAGTGTGACAAGCTACATTTCCTGATGTTTTGCTAAACTTGTATTTTCACTTGCTACAAACCAACCGGAAAAAAAAAATAACTGGAGAAAATGCATGTCAGTCAGAGTGCTCTGCTGGTAGAACTCATTTTGAATACTGGGCTTTAATGGTCCAGAGACGAGAACAAAGCTATCTTCTCTGAGTGCAGAATTGTATCTGAAACACATATTTAGTTTGAAGACTGACAGGAGGCGGGGCTTATCCAGTTTCCACCACCCAATGCGGGCTCCCGGGGGCACTGTCGGTGTGCCACAACCCGGATTCCAACTCTGCCATGACATGGCTGTTCTCTAAGTCAGTCACCCAGACCACTGTGGGTCTGTAAGCTTTGTTTTACACCAGATATGAGGTGTTCTGGCAAACTTAACCTGTTGGTTCTCATGGTTTATCTTGGACATTCCCATGGCCATATTTACAGCAGTACCAGGCACTACTGGTTTGTTTTTTATTGCATAAATCCCGCTAATAGTCTAAATATATATGAGATATTATTGGTGTTATTTCCAGTAGGTAGAATAACACTAACACAATGTATGTTATTCATTGAAATAATGGTTAGAAACAGTCGTTACTATTTTTCTGTATCTGCCTGCCGACTGCCCTTGTAGTTCATTCTGTTGCTGCGTGATTCACTGGGCAGGTTGTTTGATATTTCAGAGAGCAGAGCAGAGCTCTCATTAGGAATAAGTCTGCCAGGCCTGGGAGCTGAACACTGACAGACAGGAGGGAGTGGGAGAACTGAGTAGGAGAGAGTGGGAGAACTGAGTAGGAGAGAGAGGTGTAGAGAGAGAGGGCGAGGTGGAGAGAGGGAGACGTAGAGAGCGAGGGAGGGGGAGAGGTAGAGAGAGAGTGTGTGTGTCAGTGTAGCTCTTTCACCAATGGCTGGACGGCATCCCATAGCAACAGCGGCTTAGCCATGTGAATGACAGTTCCTCTGAGTTCACCAGTTTCAGCTCTGCACTGCTTAACACTTTCAGATCTGTATGAAGACACAATCAGATCCTATTTACTACAGGCTAAACAACTGCCCTTGTTGTGTATGCATTCCATATGCTTCAGAAATATTCTTAGAACCGTTGGCATCACTGCGTGGAAACAGTGTTACGCTTGTATAGTCGTTATATAATCTGTACCTACTACCATGCCGATAGTATTTATTAGCACATTTTCCCGGCTAGCCTACAAGCTGGCATTTCTTGTATATTGTCTGTTGAATTATGTATACAGTAGTCGGCATCCTCTAAAGCACAACCATTATAATTGACAGTTCTGGTTTTCCGTGGCTTCCGCGCCCCTTCCTCTGTCGATACATGCGTATGACCCTGCGATTGACGTTGCTCTCCATTAGGAAGCTGTGTTTTCCCTGTTTTGGGTAATTCTTCCTATTGTTAGCAGTCACAGCAGGCAGTGGGGGTATTGTCGGATTGCGTATGTGTTGTGTCAGTGTTGTGTCAGTGTTGTGTCAGCGATATGTCAGCGTTGTGTATGAGGAGGCCTTTTCTCCAGCTAAGACGGCAGACGGCTGTGAAGCCCAAACAGACCTCCAACCCCGTTTCTTTGTCCTCATCTTGCTCGCGCCGCTCCTCTGCTTTTATTGAATATGGCCCAAAGTGAATCCAGATGTCGCTGGTTTACACCGAACTGTATATTCCTTTTTCGGCACATACTTTCACAAATCAAATAAATGGACTGTTACTGTAAGGGCTCCACTCAAAATGTTTTGGCAGCCCATTTGAAAAAACTCTCTCCGTGTTTGAGCCGTTTTCTCTGTGGTGGCAGACGGGCCTGCAGGAATGTTCTAATTAAACCCAACCGGGTTCCAAACATGTTAACTCCTGTTACCTTAAAGGTGTCTAGCTAGGGTTAAATAGTAAAAGCAATCCCTTTATTAAGACACCCCACCTCTACAATCTGAATAAAGCAGAACAGAAAATCTTTCCCACTTCCTGGTATGTGTTGCTCACGCTTGTTTTTAGGCCTGTTGCTCAACTGTTGGTGGTAAAAACATGGTCTAGCATGGAGACCGACCGAAGCAGGCCGACAGGGATGTTGTGAGACGTGTCGTCGTGTGATGTTGTGCGGTGGCCCGCCCCGGTCCGTTTACGCCGCCCATTGTGGCGTGTGTCTCGGAGAGAGAGAGAGAGTAGCCGAGGAGGAACCTGTGAAAGACACATCTGGGAAACAAATGAGTAGATGACTTGTTTTGTCTCCTCGGCTTGTTGTCATGGTTCTGTGGCAGTTTGGCAGCGCCTGAAAGAGGCTTTTGAGCGCCCGCATTTATTTAGTTTGGTGTGCCTGGGGCTACAAGTAACACCCATGAAGGAGGGGGGAGGAAGAGAGGGGGAGGGAAGGAGAGAGATGGCGAAGGGGTGGGGGGGGGGCGTGCGCATGGAGCCCCATACCGGAGTTACGACGGGCACACCTTGAAAGAGGAGCCCGACGGGAGGTGTTTAAATGCCTGCGAGCTCCGACTGGTTGGTACTCAGTTAAGCTGCTCAGCTCAGTCCTGTGTGTCGTCTGGCTGAAGGGCCATCTCGTGCCGTGAGACACAATGACCTTGCCCAACGATGGAGGGGAAAACGCTCACAAAATACACACGCTGTGATTTCACATGTCATGAAGATCAGCTGGGAATTTAAGCATACAGTAGGAGTGTTGGTAAACTGTTTGCAACCAAGTGTGTGTGTGTGTGTGTGTGTGTGTGTGTTGGTTTGTAGGAATACATTACACCTGTTCCTACTTGCAGAAAGTTCACGTCTGCAAATAAGTTTCTTGAATTTACTAGATGTGGTCAAAGCCACTCAGCAGTATTTCGAGCTTGGTGTCTAAATATTGAGTTAGGGGATTAGTTGGGGGTTGTCCACACACACTGTGACTATCTCTGCTGAGGATTAACAATTGATGCGTCGAGTACAAAGTACTTGTTGACATTTCAACAGACATTATCAGATAGATTTAGGTCAGTTGATTCATGAAGGTTGTACCTTCCATTTCTATTTCTCCTCAAACCAGTATCAAAATGTGGTGTTTGTATTGGCCTCTCACTTCATCAAATCCATTTCTTACCGGCCCAAATAAGGTGCTTACATGGATAACTAGAAGTGAGAAACTAAAATGCCTTATTTGTCCTGTTTAGTGAGATGTCCTATAAATCTGTAAAATTAATCTCCTTTAGATTGAAGGCAAGGTTCCTTCTGTGAAACAGGATTCGTTGTTTGGAACTCTGGGACTGTTCTATGGAGTCCTTTGATTGGTTCCATACAGTGGAAGGAAATCTGACCTTTAGCAGATGTTTGAGTCTGAGCAAGAGGGCTACAGGGTGATCCGAAACACAGAAAAGGACAGCTTTCTACTTGCTCTTCATCTCCACGGCCATGGTCAAAGCAAGGGCTTTGTCCCAGGAATGGAGTGCCAAGACATGTTCAGATGCTCCTCGGTCTTACACATCTTGTGCGGGAGGTTTGGGATGCTAAATAAATCAAATAAAAAAACAGTTATTAACGAAACACATCCCAGACATTCTCCTGCAAACATCTCTGTGCTCTAAATGATTAAAACAAAGCACAGCAGGGTTTGCATGGGAATGTGCTGCCTTTAATTTGTCGTGTGTGTGTGTGTGTGTGTGTGTGTGTGTGTGTGTGTGTGTTGGAAAGATTCTTTCATTAAATGAGATGGTTGCCCCTGAGGGAGATGGGAAGCTTCTGGTCTCCATTGAAGGACATAACAAATGCACAGCACGTGATTAAAGGCTTGTTTCTGCTGGGAAGAGAAAAGCGAGTGAAAGGCTAAATACATGACTTATTATTACAATATATTAAAGGGGACTTTCATCATAGCTCGGCTAATGTAGTAATACCTAATGTTAGCAATGACACATTTGTGTAATTAAAATACATCTCCTTAACCCAGTCTAGAACAGGCTAATTTGAATTTTGCAGTAGACTCCAGAGATATCGACTTCCTCTGTATTCATCCTGCTCATCAGAAAAAGATATCGCCACCTAACAACAGCTGTACGTAAATACTGGGAAATGGAAGACTGTGTCTTTTTAAAACAGTAGTTATTTTTTGACAGATTTTCCCAGCTCACACCACCGTTGCCTACAAATAGTGATGTTAACACACGTTTGCCAGTAATCCTTTTTTATCAAGGATAATTTGACAAGAAATGGAATGCTTTTTCACAATTTGGCTAACGGATTCCAAATACTGTTGTGATGGAAGAACTGACCTGTGCATCCAGCAGGCTACCTCGCTAAGTGTATCTCACACAGTTATCAAAAAACACCAACATTATTACCAAAGGTTTTCAACCAAATCCAAGCCTTCTCAGCTTTCTTCTGAATTTGCCGGTTAGTTCTCTGAAGGACCCCACCGTTCATTCCACGTGGAGAACCAGAACTGAACACTGAAGTGTTTCCCCTATTCTCTCCGACATAATAGTGCCCAGCAAGAAGGTAGATATGCCAACGCTGTGTCATCTCAACATCCAAGACATAGCGGAGAGGTTTTCTCTACCTCCATCTCCAGAGTCTTGATTGGTATGTTCCAGAAGGAAGATGGATTTAACTGTGCCATTCTGTGGGGGTTTTCTGTGATTCTCCCTGGAAGCGTTGGAGAGGAGAATTATATTGCTTTGCTGTTGGCTAGCTTATTGTTGGTTATGAAGAGGTTTAGACGAGTGTGGACGGATTGATGCCACTAACACCATCTCTGTTGCGATATGACATCATGGTCACCTCATGGGCAGCCAGGCCTTTGACCCCCCCCATTTTGCCCCCCTCCATGTGACATCAACATGTACTTTACAGCTATTAAGTGGTGCATTATGTAGAGAACAGCATGCCATTTTGGATGCGCCCTGGTAAGGTCCCTGAACGCCCAGCTCAATGGGAAACAGTAAGACGTGGTCTGTATCTTGAATTGGTGTTAGGGCCTCTGGTCAAAAGTAATACACTACATATAGGGGAAATTGGGCCATTTGGGACACATCTGTGATGCTGTGAGGAGATTGGGAGCGGGATGGAACTGAATGGGCTCTGTGTCTTCTGGGTTCAGCTCAGAAAAGAATCCCAGACCATACCGGGAAGGGCCCTGGGTGTGGATTGCCCCAGCTTTTCTCTGGCCCGTCTGTGAGGCCCGTCTGTGGGGCCCGTCTATAGAACCTGTCTGTAGGGCTTTTGCCCACCGCCGTGACAGCTATTCTGGCTCTCCAAAAGTCTGGGATATGTACTGATGGAAAAATTTTATACATTATCGCCCAGACAGAATTGTTCACTGCTTTAGTGTTGTTTGTCGACCTCTGTTTGAACATGAAGTAAGATGTGGATGGCAGAGATTATTTTGCTATTCTATTTAAAGCATTTCAAAAGTGGTACCTGAATGAACATCACTTTTATTTTTAATGTAACCTTGGGGTCACCTACCGAGAAAATAATGCAGCTTGCTGTACAATATTCTCTGTTTCAGCTTTAGTTAGATTGCACAAATGAATGTTAGTGTATTTCCCTCTGCTATTTTTGCAGGAAATGTGGGGATTTCTGCTGTCAGGGAGGCTCATCTGGAACTCTGTTTGCTTTTCGAATGGCCCCCTCCCCAGGGCATTGTGGGCTGGAGCCGGGTCCTGACCAGAACACAATATGTCAGAGTGCGGTTTCATCCAAGCGTGGGTGACACACTGAAAAGGCTGTTGTGCTGCAGTGGGACCTTGTCCTGGAACGCTGGGTTGTGGAACAGGTCTCGTGCTTCTGTCAGTAGTGATGTTGCCGTGGTAGCAACTGCAGAGAAAATGGAGGACTAACTACAGCAAACTAACTACAACCACCACCACTAGAACTACTACACCCACTACAAGCACTACAACCACTACCACCACCACTACAACAACTACTACCACAACTACCACCTCTACTACAACGACTACCACCACAACCGCAACGACTACCACCACCACTACAACGACTACCACCACAACTACCACCACTACTACGACTCCTACTACTACCACCACCACTACAACGACTACCACCACAACTACCACCACTACTACGACTCTTACTACTACCACCACCACTACAACAACTACCACCACCACTAC
>JACXGJ010015880.1:0-12955 GCA_016801105.1 Esox niger
TGTGTGTGTGTGTGTGTCTGTGTGTGTGTGTGTGCACATGGGTGTGTGTGTGTGTGTGTGTGTCTGTGTGTGTGTGTGCGCATGGGTGTGTGTGTGTGTGTGTTGCTCCTCATGCCGTATCTAAGTTGATGCTTGATTATGTTTTTTGTAGGATGAAGGACAAAAGTGCATTCCCTCCAATGAATTTGAGTGTGAAGAGGTGAGTATGAATATCTGTACATTAAATGTGTGTGTGTGTGTGTGTGTGTGTGTGTCTTTAACAGAAACCATAACAGGTTGCATGAAGGCAGCAGTCCTCAATCTTTCCTCCTCCACTGTCGCACTCCGTCCATTTCTCTCTCCTCCTCCACATTCTCTCCATCTGTCAGATCTGGTTTACTCTTCTCTGCATCTCATCTACTCTGTCCATCCATCTTTAACTGTCTTCATCACTCTGTCCGCCCATCCATTTATTCACTCATAACTCAACCCTGTCTTCCCTCGCTTTTTCTCATATTCTATCTCTCCTCAGAATACATTTACATCGTATGACTAATGTTCTTTCCCTCTTGTTTTCTCTCCCTTTCCTGATTCCTATTCTTTCCTCCCTTTCTGTCTTTCAGGCGTTACTGGCCCAGGGTTCTGTAGACTCAGAGGAAGAGGAGGATCGAGACCAGCATTCAGCAGCAGCCCCTGGATCTCTGGGTTTGAGAGAGTGTGTGAGTGTGTGTGTGTCAATGTGGGGGCTTCTGATCCATGCCCTGTAGCCCCCACGAACACACACAAAATCCTGACTCCTGACTCCTGACGCCACCCACAGGAAGTTCTGTGACATCACATCCTCCACAACCATGTCAACTACAACCAAAACAACATCAACCGAAAAACAGAGAAGAGCAGAGTAGAAAGGGCCGAAGTCGTGGAGGGAAGAGAGACGAGGAGGATATGAGAGGGGAGCTAATTGAGGGAAGAGAGAGTGGGTCTCATTCCACCGCACAGAGATGGACAAACAGAATGAGAGATAACAATAGTACGTCAGAGATGTGTGGATTGAATTGAGATCAGCAGAAGGTTTTTTGATAGATCTCCAGGGAGACAGGAGCTCTACACAGGCCATGCCCCACTGTAATCCCCTGAACACTAAGTACAGAGTTCTGCATTTTAACAACGACTTATGGTGTGTTCCCGAGTGCTAAGACACTTTAAATGAGATAGAGCTCCGATCATGCTGCAATAGAGCTCTGATAAAACTGAAATTGAGCTCACAGTGAGCTTGTAAGGTATGCTGGCAACAGGCGCACTTGCAGACAAATCTGATGGGACACTGCACCCCCAGAAATTCATGCTGATATGAATTTTAAAATATGCAGTAAGGCTCAATGTGGAGAATGGGATAGAGCAACACATGGACTAACCTGCCAGAGCCACTGATTGGATGGTCTCTGTTGACATTGGACCGGACTTTACTGTATATTTGGAGCAGAAAGTCTAGAAAGGCGGAACGGTTCCTCTGTCTCTCACCTCAATAACACACCCATCACTACATCATCACACACACACAATGTGTCAACATTTACCCAAACACCTCAAGGACACCTTTTCCCCTTAACCCCTTTGGTTCTCACTGCCTGGTAGACAGGGTTAATGTGCAAAACATACACACCCACACGCATGCACACACACTTACACACTCACACACACGCACACACACACACACACACACGCAAACACATGCACACACACACCCACACACATGCACACGTACATACAGTACATACATAAATACACACACACAAACACACACACACACACACACACACAAGCACACGTGCACACACACACTCACACACACACGAACAAATGCCTGGTCAAGGACACCTTGCAGACTTCGGCAGACACTATTAGTTGGTTGAAGTGGTTTTCTATCACAGTTGTGTTGTTAAAAACTGTGAAAGGAAAAGAGTCAATGTAAAAATGTTAAAAAAGTAAGTCTCATTGCGTAACTGTATGCAGCAGTTTGAGTGTATAAACTTGTATTATATATTTGTGAATGTGTGTGTATATGTGTGTGTGCGTCTGTTTATGTGAGTATGAATGTGTGTGTGTGTGTGTGCGTGGGTACTGTAATTGTTTGTACAATACCTGAGACTCTGTGGAGTATTTTTCTATGTTGGAAAGTGAGGTGAGTGGTGATCCGGAACACGGACAGAGACGTGACACACACGTGTTTTATGTAACACGTCTGTTGTTATGGTGACTGGCGGTGCAAACACTTGTCGTGTCAGGTCTTACTGTACTTGTCATCTTTTGTTTTCCTGTCGTGAGAAAAAAGAGATGTGGGGGAGAGAGAAGCAATGGACAGAAATGGATTGGAACCCAACTGGAGGAGAAACTCTTGGAGGATTACAACGAACATGTAGACTTTAAAGGTCTGATTCTGAACAGAGTTATGCACTTTTCTCTATGTGTATTCTAAAACTGAATCAACAGAAGAGGTCATTTGTTTCAGCCAACTATTCATTTGAGGCAGTTGAAGGTGTCAACTGTGTCAACAAAGATGCTAATCATCGACTGATTTCCCTAACGATTCCAGCACCTTTTCCCATGAGGGAAAATAATGAAAAATAATGCAAAATAATTGACAAAATTGATAGCAGTTTACACAGACATTTGCAGAATTGGTGCATATAAATTGCAGGAATTCTGTTTGGAGTCCCAATTTGGAAGGCAAAAGACCAGCCCTATTTCCTCCATTTTGTAGTCTTACGGGTTCAATATCATTAGCCACCACTGGTCTATGTAACTGCTAATTTAAGGCCTTACTACACTACCGCCGTTGGTGTCGGCATTGCAATCAGCGTCAGCCAGTGATTGAACATTTTCTTTGAAATCAATAAAAGTTGCTATGCTGTCGGTAATGCGTTGAGTCTATTGGCATTGTCCCAGCTCAAGATTCACCATGGTTTGACTCTCTGTGGCTGATGCACGTGTCTTTCCTGGTGAATAAAAATAATGATGGGTTTTTGGCGATGTTGGTTTCTAAACTTACAGATAGAAGGTCACATTGACATGATACAGATGGCATTACAATGCCACCCATGTAGTGTAGCTGAGGTTTTACAGTCAGTCCTCTGCATTTGTATTCCATTACTTGGTTTGATTTGGCAAACCCTAATTTGTTTCGTCTGTCAACGTTGTAATGACCTTGGGGCTGTGACTGAGGGTCAACGTAAAATGGATACTATTTAAAGATGCACTGTGGAGCTTTTGAATAATTTCAGCCACATGTTGTGAAAATGGTGCTCACACGCTACATCGGGTCCTTGTTCTTTGTGTCCTCCGTCACCCAACTGTGTCCTATGTCGCCCAACTGTGTCCTATGTCACCCAACTGTGTCCTATGTCACCCTTGTTGTATGTTACAACATGCAAAATAAAAGTGAATAAATAGAATGTTAATATAGGAATTTGGTGTACTTAAGATACCAGAGTGCATCTTTAACGGAGGCCAAATAAATATTGTAATCAAAATGAATGAAGGCATGACGGCTTGTTAATCAAATTATGGAGCTAAAAGCTACGTTGGACTTGGCTTGGTACGAGACGGGAAAATAGTGCATAAGAATGGCAAACATTTCAAAGTCGGGACTGTGACCTAACTGAGCTACAGCAGTGTAAATGAATTCATGAAATATGTGTCTAAAGACCTCAATAAAAACACCTATAAGATCATGTAAATGTAGTCCTCTGTTTGTTTGTCTAAAGAAATAATGGGTTGTGAC
Organism: Esox niger; assembly: GCA_016801105.1. Taxonomy (NCBI): domain Eukaryota; kingdom Metazoa; phylum Chordata; class Actinopteri; order Esociformes; family Esocidae; genus Esox; species Esox niger. Next base: position 3,761 of record JACXGJ010015880.1, read on the forward strand.
TGTTGTTGGTGCCTGTTCATTCTTCATTCACCACGGTTTAAATTTAGATCCAATTCCTCAGCTTCTATTATACAGAAGAAGCCCAGATGATTTTCTAGAAACTCTGGAGTTTTCCAGGGAAAACAATCAATGGGTATGTATTTGCATGTTCAGTAAGTTGATACGTTCTTGAAGCAGCCTTTAATGATTCAATTTAGCAAAGTGTTCCTGCAGGAAACTTTTTCCCGGGGCCTGAGATTTTCAAGGATGGCTTCAACCAGTACACTGTTGCCCATTCCAATAGGAGTACTATTTTAAAGTCCCCATGCAGTTTTCAATTATTCCTATCTTAACTATGTCTAACACATTGAATTGACATAGCCACGTGCCTTAGTGTAAACGGGGTGCCTGCATTGCAACTTTGTTCAATTTCAGACACCCAGTACTCAGTCCCACCTCTCACCTGTACTCATTGGTATTCACAAGCATTTGAACCCACTTATTGAAAGACGAAAGATGAGAGATTTTATCGAAGATAACTTAGTAAAAACGATTTCATTTTTCCATTTATCTGTGGACTAACTTTCTGAGTATGAAAGTGCTTCCGTTTCACACTTACAAATTGTGTTGAGATTCAGAAAAATTCAGTCACCCAAGGCAGTAGAGTAGATGCAGCGTGATTGGACCATGAGATCCCCTCTGACGCAGCCCCCCAGGCCACACTGGCCAATTGGCAGTGTCCATGGGGCTTCCAAACGACCCGCTCGTTTTACGGCACGAGTCAAGACTCAAACCTTTACCGTGGTGGACTGTTTGGATGCATTAGTTAGCACACGAAATAGTACATGATCTGGGGGAATAAACATGTATACGCATATCACTGGAGCTAGAGAACGCTTTTTATGCATTGTTAATCTTTTGAAGCTCAAGAGGGAATTTGTTAATACATTTCTTTTAAGAATGTTAAGTACCATTCAGGATTCACATAAGGTTCTAAAATGAATGCAGATTTCTATACTCATCCTTTCACCTAATCTCTCTGATTCACCTGGGCCAAAAGTCTCTTAAGCTAACATAAAACGCCTGGTCACGACATGTCTTCGATCCATTTTTCACAATCCCCCCCGCTTCAATCCCCCTCCTTTTTGGTATCTTGAACATCTGCCCACCTGTCTTACCCCGTGCTGTGATTTGTTTATATCTGACTGACAGAACTCTTAAAAGGTTCTATGAAAGCAGCAGTTGTCCGTCTGTCCTCCATCACGCACTGTACTTTTCTATCTTTTCTACTGTCTGTAGATCTGTCAGCCCTTCTTCCCAGTTCTTTATAGTCCTTCTCTATCTACTCCATTTATTAATTCAGACATCCATCCATCTATCATTTGTACTGTACCAGTCAAACGTTTGGACCCCATCATCATCTTAAGGCTATTCATTTGACCATTTTCCATTCTCTAGAACAACTATGAAGACATTCATTATATATAATACACCATTGTTTTATAACCAAAAAGTGTTCAACAAGTCAAAATACATTTACTTTAAGGTTCTGCCTTGATAACAGCTATGCACCCTACTGGCATTCTCTCAACATGCTTCATGAGGAAGTCACCTGGAATGTATTTCACAGGTGTGCCTTGTTAAAAGTTGATTTGTGAAATGTTTTCCCTTCTTAATGCATTTGAGGCAATTAGTAGTTTTGTGACTATATAGGGTTGGTGTACAGAAGACCATCCTTATGTCTCTGCTTATGGCATAAACAGCACCATTATGGCTTTTTTTCTAAACAGTTATTAGGTCACAAAGAGCTAAATCAACTTGACCTACTATATATTAAATACAAAAAACTCAGTATATGCTCAGTGATCTGCTGGCATTTCACGGAGATACGCTTGTTATAATTAGAAATCTAAAACATACAGGAATGTTTTATTTATATGAAAAGTATTTACACAAATATTTCTCAAAACCCAAATATGTCTTTCCTCTTTTGTATCTTAGGTCTCATAGTATTGAGAAGAAATATGCTGACAAACCAGTTAGGCTGTGAAAGCCCTATGCTGTCTAGCACTATGAATTATGAACTTAGTTGCCCATAGGTACATTTGTGCTCATAAGTTTGCATATCCTGGCAGAAATTGGAAAATGTTGGCATTGATTTTGAAAACTTGACTGATCATGCAAAAATACTGTATTTTATTCAAGGATAGTAATCATATGAAGCCATTTATTATCACAAAGTTGTTTGGCTCCTTTCTAAATCATGATGATAACAGAAATCACCCAAATGGCCATGATCAAAAGTTGATATTCCCTTGAATGTTTGGCAGACACACAAGGTAACACGCACAGGTGAAAATGGCAATTAAATGTGAATGCCCCAAACCTTCGGCTTTTCAAATTGCAATTAGTGTCTGTGTATAAATAGTCAATGAGTTTGTTAGCTCTCACGTGGAGCAGGCTACATACTGAGCCATAGGGAGCAGAAAAGAATTGTCAACAGACCTGCGTAACAAGGTAATGGAACTTAATAAAGATGGAGAAGGATATAAACAGATATCCAAAGCCTTGCAAATGCCAGTCAGTACTGTTCAATCACTTATTTAGAAGTGGACAATTCAGGGATCTCTTGATACCAAGCCAAGGTCAGGTAGACCAAGAAAGATTCCAACCAAAAATGCCAGAAGAATTGTTTGGGATACAAAGTAAAACCCACAGGTTCCCTCAGGAGAAATACTGGCTGTTCTGGAAAAAGTGTGTGGTTGTTTCAAGGAGCACAATATAACAGAAATGAGCTGCATGGTTGAGCTGCCAGAAAGAAGCCTTTACTGCGCCAATGCCACAAAAAATCCCAGTAACAATATGCCCGACAACACCTTGACACACCTCACATCCTCTGGCAAATTGTAATTTGGTGTGACAAGACCGAAATAGTGCTTTATGGTCACAACCATAAGTGCTGTGTTTGGAGAGGGGTCAACAAGGTTTATAGTGAACAGAATACCATCCCCACTGTGAAGCATGGTGGTGGTTCACTGATGTTTTGGGGGGGGTGTGAGCTCTAAAGTCACAGGGAGTCTTGTGAAAATTGATGGGAAGATGAATGCAGCATGTTATCAGAAAATACTGGCAGACAATTTGCATTCTTCTGCCTGAAAGTTGCGCATGGGACGCTCTTGGACTTTCCAGCACAAAAGTGACCATAAAAGTAACCAAATGCACAAGGCCAACTTGACCCACCAGTGGTTACAGCAGAAAAAGGTAAAGGTTCTGGAGTGGCCATCACAGTCTCTTGACTTAAATATCATCGAGCCACTCTATGGAGATCTCAAACGTGTAGTTCATGCAAGACGACCAAAGACTTTGCATGCCTTGGAGGCATTTTGTCCAGACGAATGGACAGCATTACCACCTGCAAGAATTTGGGTCCTCAGAGACAACTATTACAAAAGATTGCATGCTGTCATTGACGCTCAAGGGGGCGATATAAAGTATTAAGAACTATGCAAACTTTTGAAAAGGGGTCAGTACATTTTTTTCTTTGTTGCCATGTTTTGTTTGATGATTGTGCAAATCTGTTATGACCAACAGCTGAATGTGGTTCCCATCAAAAATAAAAGACATTTTTTGCCTGCTCACTCATATTTTCTTTATAAATGGTGCATATATTACCAATTCTCCAAGGTCATGCAAACTTTTAAGCACAACCGTATATTTCTTTGCTAATAATGATTCAGGCACATTGGCTGAATTACATTTGAGTAGGTATCTGACTCTGAGCACTGACCCTAAGTTATCTGACTCTGAGCACTGCCTATTAAATATCTGACTCTGAGCACTAACTCTTAAGTAATTTACTCTGAGCACTACTCTAAAGTAACTTACTCCGAGCACTGACTCCAAAGTATCTGACTCTGAGCACTCCCTCTGAAGTAACTTACTCAGAGCACTGACTCTAAAGTATCTGCCTCTGACACTGACTCTAAAGAATCTGCATTGCGTTGTGTGTAATCTTAATAAATATTACATTATTGGGAGCAAACACACACATGGATGCACACACACACACACACACACACACACACAAATAAACACACACACAAGCCTGTGCCTCTGGCAGTGAAATGAGTTAATCACAGACTTCATACTCTCCTCCTGCTGTAACTGCGTTTAAAACATAATGTGAGGATTTATCTGCAGTGCGTGTGTGTGTGTGTGTGTGTGTGTGTTGTGTGCGTCTGTGTGCATTTATGTGCGTGTGTGCGCGCACGTGTGTGTGTGTGTGTGTGTGTGTGTGTGTGTGTGCAAGCGCGTGGTTATGCAGCAGCAGAGACAAAGGGGCATTCAGCCCTTCTGCCTATCACTATGGCAACAAGTGTGAAGTGCGTCGAGAAAAAGCTAATTATGAAATGAGGAAGGGGAGGGGAGCGAGAGGTGTTTAAAGGAGAGAAAATAAGGAGCTGTCTCTGCCCTATCTCTTTTACTCTGCTCTCTCTTGTTTAATCTCTCCACCTCTATCACCCCCTCTTTATCATTTCCTTTCCTCAGTAGTCAGCTTTCCATCCAAAGGGGCACCGACCATCATACACGTTTTTTTAAACCTGCAGAAAGATGTAAATGTTCCAAGAACTCACTTATAAAGAGAAGTGTGTGATGACATTAAAGTTTTTTTCCGTAAAAATGTTCATGTGCAGAATAAAAAGGTAGGGTTTGATGTGTTCCCATTGTCAAATGGGAACAAATGTACCTGCTCTAGTCTTTGTCCCTTCACTCCAGCCAACAGTTTGTATTGTCTGGGTAGTCAATACTACCAGATTATTCTGAATAAGAGCAAGATTTATTTTATTTGTCAAACAGGAGCCACGCTTCCGCCAGAATCACCTGAATAAAAACTCAATATTTATTGGAAATGCACATTAAGTTAATCAATATACACTGCAAAGTTAACCTTAACTTACTGACTTTCATCATCAACGTAATGGACTGAATCTTTATTATGATATGGGAGGACCCATATATATTATTGTGTGTCTCTAAGTGTTCTTTGAGGATGGTTTTACTATCAATATTTGTTCGTAATGCATTTCTTCCACAATTTCTTGTAGAGTACCTGTTTTCAGGAACCTAAAATAACCCACACGGTCGAAAAGAATCTGTCGACAATAACTTGACCTGGATCGTCTCTGTGAACATTGTGATTGATTCAACCAAGTGAACGTACTGCCTGGAGGACATCACAGTTTCACCTCGTGAGAGTGCAGTGTTAAACAAACACCATCTCAGCATTGTCTTTGTTTAGCATTTGGCATTGGTTCAGTCTTTCCAGTATCAAATGTTTTTATTTCCACAATTTGAGTGGGTTTTACTGGGTGGCTGTCTTGGGGATCATTGGAGTCTCTTTGGTTATGAAAATGATCTCCTGGACTCATGGACATAGGAGGCTCTTCTCTAAGTTCATCTCTGTGTAGATTAAGGCTTTGTTATGTAAAGTGTTATTCTTTCCTTTAGGCGGCTGTACAATTCTACAGCTCTTTTCTGTCTTCTCATAATTAGTGGGGCTGGTTCTTGTTCTGCTATGCATGCATTACTGGGGTTTTCACGTAGTACTCTGTGGATTCAGTAAGTTAGCACATTTCTGCATGTTTTCTCTATTGGCTGTTTATCCCATTTTGTGAAATCTTGGTAAATGGATCCTAGACCTCAAAGTATTTTAAGCCAGATCCTGATTGAGATGTCAAGTTTAATGCTGTTTTTGATAGCGTATAAGGCCCTTCTGGCCGTGTCTCTCTCTTTCTCTCTCCCACCACTTCCTTCCTCTATGCCTCTCTCTGTCTCTGTGTGATAAAGCAATCATAGTAAACATCAGGAGGAATCACAAGCAGGTAACCCCATGACATACCACACACGCGCACACACACACCATCCATGCGGTGTTGATGAGTGTCCCAGCTGATGTCAGTATATCTTGTTCTGTCTGGCCCTTTGCTTTAAAACACTGAGCATCATGAGACACAGCAATGTAGCCAACCGAGGTGAGAGAAAGAGGGGGGAGAGTGGGATCGGAGATGGAGAGAGAAAAGGAGACAGAGATCAGAGAAAGATAGGAAAGAGAAGTGGAGGGAGAGGACTGATAGGTAGAAAACGGAGAAATGGGGAGAACGAGCAAGAGATTGAGGATATAGAAGAGAGAAATAGAGAGGTTAATGACAAGGGAGAGACGATCGAGAAAAGGGTGGTAAACAGAAAGAGAAGAGGAGAGGGGGTAAGAGATAAGCGAGAAAAAAGGAGAGAGAAGAAGAGTGGGAAGAAAGAGGGAGAGCATATCACAAGGAGGCTAAGACAATGCAACACCAGGAAATGCATTCATAGCTGGCCTGAGAGAAAATGAATGAGAGAGAAGGAAATAGAGAGGGGAGGGCTATTTTACCAAGTGGAGACACAGAGAGAGAGATTAGGAAGAGGAGAGAGACAGAATGAGCTCATCCATTTTACACCAATGTCTCCTGTTCCTTACAGCTGTTGATTTTTCTATTACTTTGTTACAATTTGTACATATAAGTACATTTCAGTGCAGCACTGCAGGAATTACGCACCAATATAACAACTTTGGAAAACGTGATTATGTTCTGTATGAACATCAGCAGTGCAATAATGTTCAACATTAACATATCGGCAGTGCTATAATGTTCAGTATGAACCTCAGCAGTGCTATAACGTGCAGTATGAACATCAGCAGTGCTATAACGTTCAGTATGAACATCAGCAGTGCTATAACGTTCAACACCAACATATCAGCAGTGCTATAAAGTTCAGCATCAACACATCAGCAGTGCTATAATGTTCAATTTTGACAGATCAGCAGTGCTGTAAGGTTCAACATCAACATGTCAGCAGTGGTATAATGTTCAATATTGACATATCAGCAGTGCTATAACGTTGAATATTGACATATCAGCAGTGGTATAACATTCAACGCCAACATATCAGCAGTGCTATAACGTTGAATATTGACATATCAGCAGTGATATAACGTTGAATATTGACACATCAGCAGTGCTATAACGTTGAATATTGACGCATCAGCAGTGCTATAACATTGAATATTGACATATCAGCAGTGCTTGCTTTGCAAGAATTCACAACTCAAGTGAATATTAGCACCAGCCGAGATCACGTAAGTTATCCCTGATGATTGTTCACAGTATATACATTTTTTTCATATTTTTGCAGACTAACCCGGTAATAGTAAATACAAATTCCTCAACGAAGTTATTTAATTGTGTATTTTTTTTCCATTGTAAATATTATGCAAACATTGCTTTATATTCCGAAACTAGTATATAATTCAGAACAGTGCAGTATTTTTTCTTCAACAATTTCTAGGTGCTTTTTGAGTGCGTTTCTTTTTACTGTGCTGATGGACCCATGAGAACCATATTCCTGACACTGGGTTTGACACTGTGCCCCAAAATGCCTTTCTATTCTTCTGATTTCATGATGCCATGCACATGATCAAGCCACCAAAAGCCTGCAAAGGCAGCAAAGGAACCCGAAAACATCACTGAACCTCCTCCATGTTTGACTGTGGGGAAAGTGTTTTATTCTTTGAAGGCTTCATGTTGTTTACTGTAAACATAGCGATGGTTTGCCTAACCAACATTTTCTTATTTCTTCACATCTGACCACAAGAGGTGGTTCCTAAAGTAATGTAGTACATTAAGGTGTTTTGGCAAATTGCAGTCAGGCTTTCTTATGTCTTTATCTTAGCAGTGGAGTCCTCCTGTGTCTCCTGTACAACTCCAGACATTGATTTGGTGATGGTTGGTTCCATTTGAAACTGTCATTCTTTGTATATGAAGGTCAGATTGAATCTTTGTCGCAAACGATCAATGCACATTCTTCACCATTTGAACAATCCGTTTCTGTTCTGTGATCGTACATCAAGTTTTTCCTTGTAGCCACGTCCAGGAGGTTGGATTCAGAGGTGTGGGCCTTACACGCCTTCATAATATTACATACAGTGGAAACAGGAACATTAAGGTGTCTGGAGATAGCCTTGAGATTGTCCATGCTTGGCAGCAATGCTATGTCCTCCACAGACAATTTTCAGATTTTCTTACTTTTCTGCATGCTCATTGCTGTTCACACAGTGACTCAAAACAAGATAATTATTGCTTTTCTCTATTCAAACTGATTGAATGAGGAATTGTCTGGGCCAATCTAGGATTAGGTTTTAGAGTAAGCTTAGTAAATTACTGTGATTTTGGGGTCTTGTTCAACTGCAGACCGAAGAGTTTTCTTGTAATAGACTGTTTACTTTCGCTAAGCGATAGAATAGATTGGGGGAAGGATATTGTAGCTATAGAGATATGCTGGTTTGGAGGAGATCCTGGGAAGGCAAAGTGATGAAGGGTGGGGAGATTGGGGTAGGTGTTAGTGGGGAAGTGGGGTGTTGCGTCTTATAGTTAAATCTGAAATGAAACTTGTTGAGACTTTTTGGCCTAGCCAGGTCCACATTAACAACGGGGTAACGGGTTTGTAGTTTGGGATCTCTGTAATTCCTTCCCAAATTGATGAAACATCTCTGTTCATCTCTATTCATGACTTGCTTTTCCAGCCTTGCTCCGTACTTGCGCTTTGCAGACATATTTCCAGACTGAATGTATTTCTTGGCCTCTCTGGCTTGATAATAAAAACCGCTGTACGTTAAACCCCAACATATCATTTCATGAGGATTAATATGTTATTGAGTGGTATTGTACTAACAAGGACCAGAGAGAGACACAAACAGAGGTCACTATCACGTGTATTCTGTGACGAACAGATAGGATTTATCCGGATTAATGAGCATGCATGCGGCCATGCATCTGTTTGTGCGTATGTGTGTGTTGGTCAGTGTGTGAATGTGTAGTTTTTCGAGTTTGTCTGTGTGTGTGTACAGTTCATTGATTTCCACTCATACTGTGTGTGTGGTTAACAGACCCAAAGTTTCCTTCTGTACACTCCAGTAGACACAGTGATTACTCCCACTGAACAAGGGTGAGTGTCTCCCCCCTGCCCTCTCCCCTCGCCCCCTCCCCTGCCCGCCCTCTCCCCTCTCCTCCTCCCTGCCCTCTCCCCCATCCCCCTTCCCTTGTCCCGCCTTCTCCCCTCTCCCCCTCCCCACCCTCTCATCATCCCACCCTCTCCCCCTCCTCGCCCTCTCCCCTAAACCCC
>JACXGJ010015881.1:0-12953 GCA_016801105.1 Esox niger
CACACACACACACCCCCAACGTGAGGGGCACGGGTCCGGCAGCGTCTTCATGATGGGGGAGGTGAAGCTCTTTCCATCCATTGGCTGTTACTATTACTATGACATTTCAGTGGTTGTGATGTGTCACTGATGATATCATAGTTCTAGTTTAAGGGACTGTAGCTATTTATATTGGTTTTTGTAGTGGTACTATTGGTAGTAGTAGTAAAATTAGCAGCAATAGCAGTGGTAGTAGTGGTAACAGAAGTAGTAATGGTAGTAGTAGCAGAAGTAGTGGTGGTGGTGGTGGTAGTAGTGATAGTAGTGATACTGATAATAGCAGTAGTAATACTAGTAGTAGTGGTAGTTGTGATACTAGTGAAAGTTGTAATAGTGATTCAAGTAGTAGTAGTGATACTTTTAGTAGTAGTAGTGGTAGTAGTAATAATGGTGATAGTAGTGGTAGTAGTGATACTGGTAATAGTAGTAGTAATACTAGTAGTAGTGGTAGTTGTGATACTAGTGAAAGTTGTAATAGTGATTCAAGTAGTAGTAGTGATACTTTTAGTAGTAGTAGTGGTAGTAGTAATAATGGTGATAGTAGTGGTAGTAGTGATACTGGTAATAGTAGTAGTAGTAGAAATACAAGTAGTAGTGGTTGTAGCGATACTAGTAGTGGTAGTAATACTAGCAATAGTGGTATTAGTGATACTAGTAGTAGTAGTGGTTCTAGTAGTGGTAGTAGTCATGATACTAGTAGTGGTAATATTGATAAATGTAGTAGTCATGGTTGTAGTAGTAGTTGTGACACTAGAAATAGTGGTCGTTGTACTGACACTAGAAGTAGTGGTAATGGTACTAGTGGCAGTAGGAGTAGTAGTGGTAGAAATGGTGGTGGTAGTAGTAGTAGTAGCAGTGGTAGTTGTAGTAGTGCTAGTAACAACACACACACACGCAAACGCACACACACGCACACACACACACACAGACACACTCACACACATTGTGTCTGAAACTAATGGCATACAGTCATTTTAACAATGCAGTCTGAAGCATATTTAATGTCCTGAATGTACATCCTTCCCTTTCTAGTTTGATGCAGCTCATTAATTTTCTGTGTCTAAGATGTAAATAGGTTATGCTACATTTACTCTGTCTTCGTGTTGTCTGGGAGTTCCACCTGAAATGCACAGCTCAGGCCAAGATCAGTGCGTTGACGTTAAGACATGGGAAATATCTCCTGTCCCGGAGCTACGTCCAGAAGGGCGTTTTGGCCTTTGCCGTGGTCAGTGGCGTTGCTAGGATCACAAAACATTCAGGGCTCCGTTATGTCCACCTGGTGGCAGGGAAGGACTCAAACAGCGTGGGTTATTTGTTTTGCTGCTTCTATGATAGTGTTGTACCTATGCTTGGCAGAATGTCTTCAGCTCAGCGTTTATATCAACAGTGTCTCTGGAAGTGACAGTACTTTGACACGATGAGGATCTCCAGCCCTTTCTCCTCTCCCCATCTGTGCAGGCAGATGATGCACACCGTTGCTGGGCTCCTTCAGGAAGTGATTCCTTACCGGGTTCCCCATCCATCCACCCGTGTGCCCGGGCAGTACCCGCAGCCCTCCCTGACCCCGTGTGCCCGGGCAGTACCCGCAGCCCTCCCTGACCCCGTGTGCCCGGGCAGTACCCGCAGCCCTCCCTGACCCCGTGTGCCCGGGCAGTACCCGCAGCCCTCCCTGACCCCGTGTGCCCGGGCAGTACCCGCAGCCCTCCCTGACCCCGTGTGCCAGGGCAGTACCCGCAGCCCTCCCTGACCCCGTGTGCCAGGGCAGTACCCGCAGCCCTCCCTGACCCCGTGTGCCCGGGCAGTACCCGCAGCCCTCCCTGACCCCGTGCGCCAGGGCAGTACCCGCAGCCCTCCCTGACCCCGTGTGCCCGGGCAGTACCCGCAGCCCTCCCTGACCCCTCGTCGGTGGTCTTTACAGTACTTTGGCATACTTTTGGCTAGTTTGGGGGTGAGTCTGAGTGACCTGTTCTTATTCAGATCCTTCTTGAAGCTAGAAAAGATCTGTATTTGAACGTTTCTCCGTAACATGCCATAAATCAAATGTAGTAATCTTGAGGATAAATATATTATTTTTTTTAATGGAATTGAGTAATGATAAACAATAAGTTACGGAGATTGAATATAGAACTAAGTCAAGCCTACAATTTACTGGTTGACTTTTGCTTGTATATTCTCTCTGTGTCTGAGACGTAAAGCTCTGTGATGATTTATTACATCTTTGTTTCCATAACTGTTAGCGTGCTGCTGTGTTCATGCTACTGTTGCCAGTTAATGTTATGTTGGCCAATACCCATGCAATCCCAATAGATACACTATTAAGCACCAACAAACACAAACAAATCTGCGAGACACACTTATCTGTTTGATAATTGTTGAAGGTACACTAGTACTGTGTGGTTTAAAGAGTGGTTCCTGACCCACGTGTGGATCATGGAAGATTTAAATGAGGTCTCCTACAGTCCATGCTCCCGGGAAGGCAAGGCCAGACATTACCCATCCATACAGAATTCATGCCACAACGATTTGTTTTCCCATAAGCTGCTTTGCTGTTAAACTAGTCCTTGTGTTATTGCACAGCACATGTGGGCAGACGTTTGTGGAAAGATTGCTGCGGACGTTTGTTAGACTGGCCAGTAGCTATCACATGCAGAAACTAAGATAACATTCTTACAAAAGGAGAATCGACAGGTTTGTAGTTTCAGTGGTACCATGGTTTAAGTATAGTAACATGCATCTCAACAATAACTGTTTATATTATTAAAGATAGCAATGTTTTTTCTTGTAGCATATTTATTTACATTATATAACCATGTGGATACATTTGAAACACATGTACATATTTAACCTCAAAATGCCCACATATTTCATATACGGTTTCATTCTGTATTAGGTTCATTCTGTATTAGAATAAACTTTTACTAAAAGATTGTAACAATTATTTGGGGCAGGTGGGGTCGGGGCAGTTGGAGTCGGCTTGGCACAACATTTTTACATTAGGGTACTCCAGAGATGGCGCAAAAAAGCATGGTACTGACCATAACGTAATTTCCCGTGTATAAACCAAGGCTTATACCGAGAATTACGGTAAAAAAATATTCAGTCTACGAGTAAACATGGTGACCGTCACGGTTCTAGAAATGAAACAGATGGAACCTGATAAACTGGACAGGTACGTCAAGTCAAACGAGCTACAGAATCAAATGTCAGGGAGAATATATTCATATGGATAGACGTCTGGTAGGAAAAGATCTAGTATGAAAAAAGCATTAGTTTGTTTCAGTACAATTTAGGCTGCTGTTTCCCCTGTAACCACTGCTGACAGAGCAGTACAGCTAGACATGGGCTACCATGTAGCTTATTCATGGACACAACTTGGGTTGCGCGTTGATAAGAATCACAATATTGACCACTAATTGACCGTCAAATAATCTGGAATTAATCAGCTGACACGCATTTTGCGGACATGACAAAATCAAAGAACGAGAGAGCGTGTGTGATGATGTTAGTGCGTAATGATGAGGCAAAAAATAAATAAAGGAGGAATAGCGAACCAGATTTTTCTTCACTTGCCATTAAGGGTTTCAAAACAGTACCACGCGGTGTCGAACAACGAACAATAGTCCGTGAGGTGCTATGGTAACACAGACACTTATATACACGACTAATTAGAGATGGGCACCAGGTGCGTCCTCGGGGAGCTCAGGTGCCATCAGTGTCCAGCTGGTGGTTCGTACGTCGAAGAGGTCGAACCCTGGAACGGAGAGCAGCGGTGCCACGCGTTGCAGACATTACATTGTGTGTTTTAGGATACTTTTTTGGCATCTGGACAGAGCAACCAATGAAAGGCTGCGGCGAAATGTCTTCTGAGCTGTATTGAACCGCTCGCGGCGGTGCAATGTAGTAACTGTTGGTTCTAGTTTTATTTTCAAGTCTTGGTGAGTGGCATGAATTTGTTACACTGGCAGGAGATTTGTCCAATCTTGTTGCTAGGTGGCAAGGCAAGATTACTAATTATCTAAGAAGTTTGGATGCAATTAATTAGTCATATTTATTTTATAAAGCCCTATTTCCATCCGCAGTTGTCAGAAAGTGCTAATACTGATACCCTGATTGAAACTCCAAAGAACAAAAACAAGAAATGATGCGCAGTGGCTAAGAAGAACTGTGATGATGGAATTTGAGGTGTCGCATTGTTTGCCAGCTTTTTTGGGGGAAATGGAGCTCTGTGTTTAATTGATACTTTGACTTTGCATACAGTACTTGATGATTAGACTTTCTGACAGAGCGAATAGTAAGCAATTGTTAGAGGCTTGAAACCTCAGCTACATCCATATACTAGCAGAGTTAGAATAACCCCATTTAAAGGCATGACTAGAGTGCATGTTGATTTAAGGATTGCATATGCATAACTCTTTAATATGGCTTTCGTTTGTTGACCGAACTAATTTGTAAAAAAAATTCAAATAGGAATTGTAAGTTAGACTTACAAATGTTTTTTTGTTGTAAATATTTTTAATGTTAACATCACAAAATTGAAAAGTGATTCAACTAGGAATAGTAAGTTACAATTACATATGATGAAGTTGACTTTACTTAATTTGTTAAACTAACTTCAGCTAATTTAAAATAATTAAACTTTTCACATATTTGCAGATGAATATGGTGTTCATTCAACTTGGAATTGTACATCATTCTGACAAAATTGTGTAGTGCACTAAACAATCTGCTGTTAGTCAAAATATATTAGGTTTACGGTAGGAAAACGTTAAATGTAAAGTACTCTGAGTTTGAAAAAGTCCATGCAACTATATGACTGGAAATAATAAGTTGAAAGAACAAATATTTTTTTACAGTGCTGTGAATGCATGTTTTTTTAAATTAACAAAACAAATGATCAATTCCACCAACAGCCCTACTACTAAGCAGACGCCACTGATTCTGACCATACTTTCAGCCAGAAGAAGACCACTTGCTTTGTTTGGACGATCTGGATGAAATGTAGGATATTTCACCAAATGTAACGTTTACAATGTTAGTGATAGACAGTTTCAGAGAAGCAGCCAAACAGCCCTCTTTATGTTTAAATTAAAAGCATTTGTTGCTGCAAGATAGACAAGACAAACAGGGCTTCAGAAAACCAAAGCTTCGTGAAACGTTCTATTAACCCTGCAACTGGGAGATACTTAAATGGCTTCTGCAGATGGCAGGTTGAGCAGGCTGAAAAAAAGCTGAAGGCTGTTAACAATCAAACAATCTTGATGTAGGATCTGGACATGTCTGTCCAGCCAAAAAAATATGTTTTCACTGAAATCTTTCTTGAATTCCTGGTGCTCAAAAGTAAACCTGCAGAGCTAATGGTTAACAAATTAAATGTAGCATAACCTATTTACATCATGCATGAATAAATGTGTGAGGTGTGTCACACTAAAAGTAAACCATAAAAATTTAGAACATGAAATAGGCTTCCAACTTAATTATTATGCCATCGTTAGTGACAGACACCAAGTAGTTTTGGGGGGTTAGAAAGGAATCATACATCTACCTTGGATTGCTGGATTTGCTGAATCTTCTGTAACAGATTTTTTGTTTTAAGTACCATCTATCTTTTAAAGAGGCACAGTAAATTGGCTTTAATGTCATTTACAGACAGTAATGGCTTAACAATGTGCTGTGATGAATACAATGCATTGAGTGCTCCTGAAACCTGAGTGCTTAACTTAATAAATGCAAAGATGTTAAAACATACTACTTATGATCATGAAGTGTCAAAACCCTTAATTACATGCTTGGGTTTGTGTTATCCTTAGAGAATAA
Organism: Esox niger; assembly: GCA_016801105.1. Lineage (NCBI taxonomy): Eukaryota > Metazoa > Chordata > Actinopteri > Esociformes > Esocidae > Esox > Esox niger. The sequence goes on from JACXGJ010015881.1 coordinate 5,854, forward strand.
CATACAAAAATATCCATCTAGGCCCAATATGGAGGCCCAAAAAATATTTTTAAAGAAATTACAATTCTTGTCTGGATATTTAGATGAGATTAAACTTTATTTTCATTAAACGAAGAACAGTACAAAGAAATGCAGTTGCAGTCTAACTAGAAGTGCAAAGAGAAGATTGCAGAACATTTTAAAGGGAAATAATTACGAATATGTATGTAATGGGTGGGATGTATAAATGTGCAATGAAGGCAAATGCAAGTACATATGTCAGTAGTAAATATGCAAAGAAGGCGAACTGAAGGAGTAGTGCAGCATGTGCGACTGAAATGCAGGGACAACAGCAATGAGGTTCCTGAGGTAGACATGTACAGTTAGGTTCAGTAATAATTGGACCCTGACACAACTTTTGTTATTTTGTCTGTTTACCAAAATATCTTCAAAATGCAGTTAAATAATGAATACAGGGTTAAAGTGCAGTCTCTCAGCTTTAATTAGAGGGTATTCCCATACAAATTGGAAGAAGGGTTCAGGAATTGCAGCTTTTTTATATGTAGCCTCCTCTTTTTCAAGGGTGTGGGCTATTCCTTGGTTATTCCTTAATCAATTAAGCAGGTAAACGGTCTGGAGTTGATTCCAGGTGTGGCATTCACATTTGGATGCTGTTGCTGTGAACCCGCAACATGAGGTCAAAGGAGTTTTCAATGCAAGTGAAACATGCCATTCATAGGCAGCAAAAAAGTTTCCATCAGAGAGAAAGCAGGGACATTAGGAGTGGCCAAGTCAACAGTTTGGTACATTCTGAGAAAAAATAGAACACACTGGTGAGCTTTGCAACACAAAAAGGTCTGGACGTCCACAGAAGACAACAGTGATGGATGATTCTTTAGGATTCTGTAGGACTTCCATGGTTAAGAAAAAGCCCTTCTCAACATCTTGTCACAGGAAAAACACTCTCCAGTTGGTAGGCATATCATTATCCAACTCTACCATAAAAATAAGCCTTCAAGAGAGCAAATACAGAGGGTTCACCACAAGGTGCAAAACATTCATAAGCCTAAAGAATAGAAAGGCCAGATTAAACTTTTCTGACAAACATATTTAAAATCCAGCCCCGTTCTGGAACAGCCTTCTTTGGACAGATGAAACTTAGATCAACCTGTACCAGAATGATGAAGAAAAAAGTATAGAGTAAGCTTGGAACGTCTTCTGAATATCATCTGTAAAACGTGCTGGAGGCAGTGTGATGGTATGGGCCTGCATGGCCTCCAATGGCACTGGGTCACTAATGTATATTGATGATGTGACAGAAGACAGAAGCAGACGGATGAATTCTGAATTGTATAGAAATGTAATGTCTGCTCAGATTCAGCCAAATTCAGCCAAGTTGATTGAACGATGCTTCAGTTTACAGATGGGCAATGACCCAAAACATACTGTGAAAGCAACCCAGTAGTTTTTTTTAAAGCAAATACTATTCTACAATGGCTAAGTAAATTTTTATAAATACATTAAAATAAATCTAATAAGAATGACATATTACATCAAGACTTTCTTTATTCACACAACTTAAGTGACATCACATACTGTTGGGCTTTGAGCCAAATACCAGCTGCCCTCCGTCTGAACACTGACTGACCAACACCCAGGCTAACAGTGGTGCCAAACATGTAGAGAGAGACGACTGTAAAGAAGACATTCAGATTACTGTCATTGCTGATTAAAACAGACATATCCTGGAGGAATGCATCTATGATTATCCACAACATACAAAATAGGGACAGAATTCCCTGCAGGATGCCAGAGATGGTGACCCTCATCTGACTGGTCAGACGTGGAGAGGAGAAAGGGCTGCCACTCTCTTTCATGGTCTGCATGTGTCTACGCAGGTAAGACACGGTGGCCCAGCTAGAACCCACCGTCACACAGAGGAACTTGAACCAGAAAATAATTTGGACAGAAAGACACGCGACCCACATGTTACTCAGTTCATCTAAGATTGAAAAACTGGCATTCACTGAGATGTTATTGTTGATTTCAGTTGTTGCTATAACTTCAACAACACCATAAAGCAAAGAGAACCCCATGTCAACAATCAGAGCCCAGTAGATGATGACTTTGATGTTCCTTTTCACCCAGATGAAGAGAACTTGCTGGGCTGGGATGATCTGGGTGAAGTAGAAGAAGTTCAGCCAAACAGAGCTTGAAATGCTGGTGGATAAAGTATATGTCATTATTGTATCAACAGGCATGCAGGCCACTGGATATTCAGTGTTTGATGAATAGCAAAGAACTTTATCTGCAATAGAAGAAACCAGATAAATGGTGGCATTGCAAACCAAGGATCCCAGGAGTGATGTCAGAGGCTGTTTCATTCCCTCACTGCCATGGGGTGGACAAACCAAGCAGAAGGCAAAAAACAAGTTGCCTGTTATGCTGAGAACATCCAAAGACCCATTGATTAGGAAAAAAGACAGGTCATCCATCTTAATGAAGGTAAGTGCTATGTTTATACCTGCATCAAAGTATATGTCCTATTTCCAAGCTAGAGAAACGTGTTTGCGACGATATCCTCTTTTTGCTTCCAGGTAATGAAATGCTGAACAGCTAACCCAGCGTAGGTATCTCAGGTGTTTCTGTCAGGTGTTTCTGTCAGGTGTTTCTCAGGTGTTTCTCTCAGGTGTTTCTGTCAGGTGTTTCTCTCAGGTGTTTCTCTCAGGTGTTTCTCTCAGGTGTTTCTCTCAGGCGTGCGAATTCATAAGTGACTACAGGGAAGCCTGTTTACGTCATTCATATGAGCTGTAACAGTCAAACGAATGTACTGTATGAGCTGCTACTAAGTCAAAAGAAAACACTTGGGCTGTAGGCCATTATATAAGCTTCATGTTGCATCATTCTAATGAGTTCATATGACACTAGAGGGGGGGGGCAGGGTAGAATGGGGGTCACGTGACTCCTGTGGTTGGACCACAACCACAACTTTTAAAAGGGTTTTGTCTGACTCAGCTTCTGTCGGCTGTTAGAGGTGAAGCATATCCACTAAGGAATCACGACATATCTGCCAATATAACGACTTTGAAAAATGGTGTTGTTACTATGATTAATACACCTGGAATGAGTTTGTCCATTTTGATGGTCTATCAGCAAAACTAACAGGTTTCAACTGCAAAAGTGTAATCACAAATAAAGTGAAATAGCACATGCACAATGTATGTAAAACCAGGTTGAATATGTTACATCCTGCTTTACATCTCAGGAAGAGATGGAAAACACAGGGCTTAGTGAGATGAACTATTATTTTATTTCTTGTCAGCGTATTGGTTTGCATATAGCCTGCAAATGGACTTGATGTTTGTCATTGCAAAATTCAAGTAAAAGTAAAGTGTTTTCATGGTCTTCATAGATCTCTTCTTTCCCATAGTATACAGAATATATATGAACACTGACACACACAATATATACGCTCCAGCGCTCCTGACCACAGCCAGGGGATTTCAGTTACATTCTGAGACATTTCAAAAGAGTCTGTGAAAATACAAAATACAATTAGGTTTTGGTAAATAATGTGATAGTCTTAGAAATACTCAAATACTTTCCCAGATTTGAAAAAAAGGATTTAAATTGAACTTTTGCTGCTTCTTTATTTTCCTATATAAATCAGTTAACAAATTATACGTGCTATAAAAAATGAATTCCCTCAAGCAGCAAAAACAAGCATTTCAGCATTTCACTGGTCAGAACAGGTCATGTACATTTCTTGGTTGAAAGCAATCCACAATATCCAGAATTCAAAGGGATTTCATAGTTACTTTCAGTCATCAAATGCCACAATTGTTTTGCAGTGTAATGCAGCATTTTTCATCCCACCTTCAAGTCTCACTAAGTTAGTTAGACTGGTGATATGTTCTAAATATTACCATCCTGCCAGAGAGGCCATAACCAAAATGTTGGAGTTGTTCATCACCTGCAGCCTGCATTCAGTCGGTCTGCGATGGATGAAAGACTTCTCTGTATAAGTGTCTGAAGCGTCTTAACTTGGGCTCCCGTTTCAGTAGTGGGCGCATTGAATTTAAGAAACAGCATACGATCAATTGTTCACCTAATTCATGCATTGACATTGACAACATTACGAGATATCCAATGAAAAGCTTGTGAGTAAACTAGAATTAAAAGGATGGAATGAACAAAAACAAATTCATTTGTTCCTATCATACCTGTCAACAGCACACACAGTCTACAAACAGTTCTTTGGTAGAATATTGATGCTTTAGGGCTGGTTGACTAGAAGTTGTTCAGGGACTCCTATTAAGATCAATGGCATAATGGACACCTCCGGGGGCCGGCAGTGGAGGTACCAGGCTGAGGGATGGTGCAGGAACCCTGGTGCGAGGAGCTGGCACTGGAGGTACCATTCTAGGAAACGGCCCAGGAGCTCTGGTGTGAGGAACCAGGGACGAGCCAGGGAGGCTCGGCCGGACATTGCCTCCTCCAGCGTCTCCTGGTCCCAATGCTGCAGAAGCTCCTCAACAAGCCTTGACTGGTCTGGTGGCAGATGCTCCACTTCCCTTTACTCAATATGCATATGTGCTATGTATATACCCATATGAAGGACGAGGTCCAAGTCTGTCGAGACGGAGATATACGTTTGCAGGGGTCCTTTCTTCTGTTATGTTCCGGCTTATTAAATGCTGCACGGACAACCTTAGCTAGATATTTCAGGTGTTCCTCTCAGGTTCGCGAAAACAAAGTAAATACAGTCTCCCCTACTTACACACATACAGGAATGTATGAGCTGTTAAAAACTAAAAAGAGAACACCCCAACATACGTAGAACATTCCATAATCTTTATTTTGCATCATTCAAATCCTATATGACACCAAAGGAGGGCCGGGTTTCGGGGAGAGTCACATGTCTGATGTGGTTGGACCACAACCACAGTTATTAAAAGGGTTTAATGTAGTGTGAACACACATGTAGGCTGTAGTCATGCCAACAGAGACAGTGCTGTAATGAAGTGATGTAGTGTGAACATACATGTAGACTGTAGTCATGCCAACAGAGACAGTACCATGTAGTCTAGTAGAATTGGTTCAAATTAAACTTCTTTCTGTTGGCCCATCCACAAGATAACCTCATCTGAACTGTGTGGGTGAAATCCAGTGGACATTGTCTGGGATATATGGATGCGTCTTCTTTGCTGTTAGTTAATGTAGAATGCCCATTGAGAAAGCGTTGTTAATCACACCATACGTATATAATCTATGTGTGTTTGCATGTCTTTTTGCTAACTCTTCCCCAGCATGAGTAAAGGACAACTGGTCAAATTTAGTGCACTGTACACAAACAGGGAATCTGGTTTGAGAAACTGGTTTCCACCCTTGCCACAAGGAATCTAGTTAATCAGGTAAAATCCTGCGCAGAGTTGGATCTAACCGACAGAAATTCTTAGACTTGCTCCAACGTTGACCACTTTTAAATACAGGCAAAGAATCGTGTTTTTCTTGTGCCTTTTAATAATCTTTTAATAATCTTTAACCGATCTTAAATGTAAAGATTGAAGGCGTATGCTTTCTCTTTCAGGCTGGATCTATTTCTAGCATGTCTGATGTTTGTTTTTTCTAATGCAAAGCAATTTGAATTTCCCTTTGTAAACTTGGCATGCCTTTATAAAGGTGTGGAGGTCAAGGCTACTATCCTACAATGGGAATGAAAGAACATACCGCAACTCAGCCAATTGAATGTTTCTTCCTTCCAATATTAGGGCAATAATTAAGAAATTCCAAAGAACCTGAGGCTGTGTTGTACTTTTCCGGAAGATAATGCATGTGGATTTTACCTGAACGGACAGCGACAAGGCTTGTTCAAGTTGCAAAACAAACTTGCAAGGATATTTGGAGAATTGAATTGAAAATAAGTTGTTCATCTCACCAACTCTCCAAATCTGTGATCAGATTCCATTCCAGCAAGTTATTTGGAAGAGCGGCCAGAAGAAAACCTATGCTGTCGCCCAACCACCAACGTAAGCACCCAGAGTTTGATTCATAACCTTGGAACTTTGTATGGAACTAGGTTGTATGGTCCGCTGAGATTTCCAGCAACAAACACTAGAGGTGGTTTGGCGTAAAAGAGCCATAGTCATGCAGAAAATAACCTAATCCTCACTGTGAAGTATGGTCATATCAGAGGTTGTCTTTGGATCTTCCAGCAAGGCAACAATACAAATGATTTATTCCCATGAAAATGGTTCACTGACCACAGGATCAAGCTTTTGCACTGGCCATTACAGACCCCTGACCAGAATCCTATGAAATATCTGTGGGATGATCTGAAGAGGATGGTCCACAAGCGAGGGACATGGACCTTGAAGGACCGTGAGAGATTCTGTAGGGAGAAATGTCCTTTCTATGTGTTCTCTCACCTAATCAAACATTAATGGAGAACTCAGAAGTGTTACCTTGGCAATGGGAAGGGTACGCTACCTCATTTCTATAGTCTAGCTATGCTACCCGCTGATATGAATGGTGTAGGCATCATCAGTCTTTGTAAAGGACATTTTCTGAGATTTGATGGAATTAAAATAATATTACTTAATAAAATACACACAAATGCATATGAAATGTAATGACATATTTCTGGTTAATGCCACATACATTAGCGTATATCTGTCAGAATTGACTGAGGGTTCAAAAAGTATGAATACGTTTTCAAATATAAATACTAATGTAAGAAAAGTAATACAATTATATATGGCTTATTAGGTGAAAATGCATTGGGTTTAAAATGACTCTCATGTATGTTGCACCCTAATCCTCTGACTCTCATGTATGTTGTAACCTAATCCTCTGACTCACATGTATGTTGTAACCTAATCCTCTGACTCACATGTATGTTGTACCCAAACCCTCTAACTCACATGTATGTTGCACCCTAACCCTCTGACTCTCATGTATGTTGTACCCCAATCCTCTGACTCACATGTATGTAGTACCCTAATCCTCTGACTCACATGTATGTTGTACCATAACCCTTTGACTCATGTATGTTGTACCCTAATCCTCTGACTCACATGTATGTTGTACCCAAACCCTCTGACTCACATGTATGTTGTACC
>JACXGJ010015882.1:0-12951 GCA_016801105.1 Esox niger
TGATGAAATTATTGAAGACAAACCCACACCTCAAAACGGTCACAATTAAACCAATTGCAGAACAAACTGCAAGAGAATGGATGTTAAGTAAACTAGGATTTTTCTACACAGAGCCATTCCTCAGTGATTTATCTGAGTGGACGGATCATAAATTTCCACTTGAAGGGAGCTTTGAGAAAGAGAAATTACAAATAGCTCGCAAATATATAGATGATAAAACTGCTGTGTGCAGTCCAAAATGGGATTTAGATTATATGAAAGAAGTTTATACAGCATGGGAGTTAATGAGAGAGCAATATCCAAAAAACGTCCAGGCAAAACAGAAACGCAAAGAAAAAAAGTCCACCAATTTGGCCATGGAGCAAAATAGCCTACCTTTAGATGACCAATGTGCGTCAACTAGTATTATAAAATCATTTGAAAAGACCAATACGATCTACCCACAGTTATCAAACTTAATTCAACCTCCTGCGTATAGTACACATGAGGACGAAGATGAAATGTACGATTGGTTATTTATAGACTCAGGAATATCAAACAGTTGCATGCCCACACGAGGTTATTGCGCAAAAATTTTTCGACGTGCGTACTTCCTAATTTTCATCCGGATACTTTGGAAATTAAACAATGGCGTGAACAGTGTAATGAAATGTGGTTAGGGCAATGCAATAAAGCTTTTGAATGTGCCGACAGAAAGTTCAGGGGGAACGCAGAGCAAGTGCAAAAAGAACGATTCCGATATACTCGCGAATGTCTGGAAAGTGAATATAGGAAGATATTTGTGATACTGAAAAGGAAAAAGGAGGTTGATACCAAAAGTAGTTTGACATATAAAGTTATGGAGTCTTTTATAGAGACAGTAGAACGATATCAGAAACAGAAGAACATTAAACTTGATCCCTACTCCCCGGTTAACAGGAAAGACATACTAGGTGTCCTATCATGTATTTCTGACAAGGACGTGAGAGAAATCCATAAGGAAATTATACTCATGATAGATGAATTAGCACATAAGCAGAGAAGAGACGACAGTGACTTAGAAAATGTAATGGGACCACTCCTTGTCATGGAAGACAAGAGTTTTAGATAAACCATTAACATTAGCTGAGATTTCACAAAAGACGCGCCTCCACCGTTAGTTAACCCAAAAGGATTCATAAATAGGTGGCGAACAGCGATCATCCATGGTTCAATGAGTGGAAAAGATGTAAGATACATTTTGAGCATGCTTATGACGAACGTGAAGTTAGAGACATTAATAGAAGCATGTGATACTCTATCTTATGATAATGACGGACCTAATCGTGGAGGATACCCAGAAACAAGGTTTCCATGGTTAAATAAAGATCATAAAGAACCTCATATCGAAGAACTCACCAAATTCTTAAAGGAACATGCGAGTCAAGAACGCGATATCACTCAAGTTCTAAATTCTAAACGTAAGCCAACAGAAAAAATGTCAGAATATGCAGCACGTTTCCAAAAAATCTAGAAGGATGAGGCAAAATTAGAAATGAATGATATTGAAGATACATTCTTTATCAGTATGTTTTTAAACGGTATGGAGCACACATCTGCACATACGTTGAAGTTATCTACCCCAGACTTGTACTCTTACACACCAGTTAAATTGTTAAAGAAAATAAGAGAATTAGAAGCTGTAGGATTGTTTACTGAACAAAAACCCAGAATCCAGGCGTTGGAAATGCCCCAATATATACAGACAGTAGTGCCAGTGGCACAAGGACAATGCACTCAAAATGGTTACCAACAAAATGGGCAATTTAAAGGGAACTTTAATAAGGGAGGTAAGCAAACTTTTGCAGACGCTTGCAATTACTGCAAGAGAAAAGGACATTGGATTCGTCACTGCATGATTAAATTGCAAGATGAGGAGAGACAAAATAGTCAGCATAATAAAAACTGGAGACCTGCAGGACCACCAGGTGGTCAGATGAATTACACTGCAATTGGCTGGGTCCCACAAGGACCGCAGGCCCCACCGGCGAACTTATATTCACACCCACATGCGCAGGGGGTCCAAACGGACCAGACAAGAGAAACAGCAGCCAATCTGATATGGAACAAATTACGTTCAACACCAACAGTGGTGGAGAAGGTTTAATGCATAGTCAATGCTCCACAACTACATATTTCTAATTAACTGTCAGAAACACCGCAATTGAGTTTGTGTTTCAGGAAAAAAAATTACATTTTTAATTGATACAGGAGCAACTTTGTCATGTTTAAGGCAACAAGACTTAACATGCCCTTTAAGTAATCAGAAGGTTCAATCTATTGGAATTAGTGGTACACCACAAACTGATCCTCTATCTATTCCTTTGCAAATTGATTTGGACGACATTAAATTGCAACATCCATTTATAGTAAGCGCTACAACTCCGATGGCATTAATGGGTCGAGACCTATTGAGTAAACTTAATGCAACGATTTTCTGTTCACCGGATGGTATTAAAGTACATATTCCCCCAAATAGAGAATACCAATTATTTTCTAACAATTATCAGCCTACTCATAATACGATAACCACTTTGTCAAATGCGAATTTAGTTACAAGATTATTTATGATTGACGGGATAAAGAGGTTAGCTTCTTGTCATGCAGCAGCGGCGGCAAGAATGATAAATTTGAAGCCAATAAACCTTCCATTTTCAGATAAGTCTATAGATCCAGACATGATGCAGGAAACTCCACAAAGTTTATTTATGTCACCATACGGACTGTTGCTATTATGGAAAAACACATCTAATGAAATTGAACATTTTGTATGTGCAGTGAGAAATGATTTCACAGACATTGACACATTGACTAATTCCTTTGACCAACACATAGGATTACCACCCACTGAAGAAGGGAGAAGTAAAGGCTTTGTCGTTTTGTCATACGGTTTGGAACCTACCAATTTTTTTATAAAAGATCTACAGAATAACATTAAACCACAGATTTGTTTGGATAAGGGTAAGGAGGTATCCTTATGTGCTCCTTCTGTATTAGGTGAAGTACCCTAATCATTATGGGCGTTACATGCTAATCACGTTGGATTATTGGACGTACCACCGTACGAGGCCAAGGTCACACCAAATGCAGGACCAGTTTTCATTAAGCAATACCCTTTATCAGCAGAAAAGGAAGAAGGCATTAGACCAGTCATCCAAAGTTTACTATATCAAGATGTAGTTTACAAAGGGATGTCACCATATAACACTCCTATTAATCCAATATTGAAACCTGGAAGTAATAAATACCGTTTTACACAGGATCTAAGAAAGATCAATGAAATAATCATACCTATAGCGCCTATAGTGCCGGATACAACAGCAATTCTAACCGCATTACCAGCTGATTCGAAATGGTATACTGTTGTAGATTAATGTTCCTCATACTTCTCAATACCAGTACATGAAAACACACAACCTTTATTTGCGTTCACATACAAGAAAGAACAATACATTTGGCGAAGGTTACCAATGGGATTCATTGATTCAGCCGCAATATACAGTGCAGCAGTAAATAAGCATTTAGGTCAATTGTCGTTACCATGTCAGTCGAAGCTTTTACAGTACGTGGATGACATTCTCATTGCCTCAACAAGCGAAAGGGAATGCGTGAAGGACTCTATTGCACTACTGACGCATCTTGCACAAGGGGGACACAGAGCGTCACTCGCTAAACTACAGTGTTGCCAGGAAGCATTAAATTAACTGGGATACATACTGAGGAACGGCTGTCGATTCTTGTCACCAGACAGGGTGAAAGCAATCAAAGACATTGAAAGGCCAAGGAATAAGACTGAACTGTTATCCTTTTTGGGACGTGAACTATTGTAGGAGTTGGTTGGCTGAGTATGCCATCTATGACTCAATCCTACGCAGAGCAACAACTAAGGATGCTCCTGAAATGATTTTGTGGACTGACGACATGAAACACGCTTTCCGTCACATCAAGTATCTTTTATGCAACTCTCCAGCACTGGGTTTGCCGGACTACAAACCAACATTTCATCTCTATGTTGCAGATAATGGACATGTTGCCTTGGCTGTGTTGGCTCAGACCCATGGTGATAACTTGAGACCGATTGCTTACTTTAGTAAAGCACTACCATTAGTTGTGAAAGGAATGGCGCCCTGTTTGCTCGCAGTAGCAGCATCTGCTTTAATGGTTGAAAAATCTCAAACCATCGTCTTAGCACACCCAATGATATTACACACATCACATACGTAAATATCATTTTGCTAAACATCACCACACAACACATGACAAGTCAGAGACGTAGTAATTATGATCACATTCTGACAGGTACTCAAAACCTGACGATTTCTACAGCCACTCATACTAACCCTGCCATACACTTAAAGGTATTATTGCATGGGAAGGGACGTGAAGAAGACAATGAAGAGATTGAGCATGATTGCATGGAAGTCCTTAATGCGACATCTAGTGTTAGGGCGGACTTACAACAAACAGCATTGGAAAACAGTGATCTAGTGTTGTATTGTGACGGCTCAGCTATGAGGCCAGATGATAAGACTATATTGTCAGGATTTGCAGTTGTTGATAACCAAGGCCGTTGTATTGAAGCATACAGGCTACCTGTATCTTCAGCTCAGGCTGCAGAATTAATTGTATTGATGAGAGCATGCATCTACGCTGAAGGACAAGCTGTCACTGTTTACACTGATTCAAAATATGCCTTTTCTGTAGCACATGACTTCAGTAAAATATGGGAAAATAGAGGGTTTGTAACAACAGCAGGAAAACAAATTCTAAATGCAGAACTAGTCAGAGGCTTAATAGAAGCCATGATGCTACCAGCTTACATTGCAATTGTAAAATGTAAAGGACATTCTAAAGCAGATTCAGATATTGTTAGAGGAAATAATTTAGCGGACAAATATGCACAAAATGCAGCTTTAAAGGGAACATTCCCACCCTGGATGGAGACCGCACTTGTCGCCATACAAGAACCTCCCTTCACCAAGGAGGACTTAATATCTTTTCAAAATCAGGCAACAGAGTCAGAAGTAAGATTATGGCGAATGAAAGGATGCAAAAAAGATGACAATAGTTTATGGAAATTCACAGATGATAGAATAGTGTTACCGAGGCTAGCATATGATTCTATTATCGCCTATGTCCATGGAGCGACACATGTTAGTTACAAGGGAGTAACAGCATATATCTCAAAACTGTTTTTTACCATCGGATTGGAAAAACAAGTTAGATGGTACATTCAGAGATGCTTAACTTTCGCGCAGTGCAATCCACACGTTAACCAAGCGAAAAGACAACACTTACCAAAGCCTGTAGGCCCATTTCAGCAATTACAGATTGATTTCACCCACATGCCAAAATGTAGAGGATAATCATATCTTCTAGTGATTGTGGACAGATTTTCTAAATGGACAGAAGCATTTGCAACGCGAAAAGAAAATGCTCAAATGGTAATGAAATGTTTAATGGAACACGTAATACCGCGTTTTGGAATTCCAATGGGAGTCGATTGGGATAATGGGACACCATTCACATCGAAAGGAACTAAACATTTGTCAACAGCTTTAGGGATTAATTGTACATTCCATATTCCTTAAAATCCGCAGAGCTCAGGTCAGGTGGGGAGGACAAATCGCACCATAAAGGACAAATTGATGAAGGTTCATCTATCCAAACAGATGAATTGGCTAGATGCTTTACCATTAGTTCTTTTATCAATCAGGGCTATGCCTAATGCAAGTACTGGCTTAGCCCCGCATGAAGTACTAATGGCGAGACCTTTGCCTCTAGGTACACTGATGGAGAAACCGGCTAGCGATATAACGCAATTACAGGAAATGCAACACAATTATGTTCAACACCTGGTCTCTTTTGTTTCTGACTATTCCAAGCAGGTCATTGATTCACTTCCCGCACCAGGAACAGAGTCGATTCACTCTTTTACACCAGAGGATTATGTTCTGGTATGCAGTTTTAAACCTGTGGTGACCGGAGGAGAACCGCGTTACGGGAGCCCAACACAGGTCCTCCTGGTGACACGGACAGCTGTTAAGTTTAAAAGCCAACCTCAGTGGATTCATGCATCCAGGATTAAAGCAGCACCTCCAACTCCTAATTAGGAGAAGGAACAGATTGAAAAGAACCCAAGAAGGGGGTGATTTTCATTATATAAATGTATGAATCGTATAACCGTAATTATGTATTAATTTTCTTTTATTCTTATACAAAGGTCCAGGAGAGACGAATATCAGGACCATGGAGGGCACCAGGAGGATGGACAAACCCCTAGGAAGGATGAAAGGCAGCAGAGGCTTACCATATGTCATGGGATTCATAGCCATGACAACTGTTATTTCAGGGTTACTGTTTAATATGTATCATATGACAGGAACAATGACCACGAGTGATAATGATGATGAACATGATTCGACATGCTGGAACACCACTACCTCCATCTGTCAGATAGAACCCGTGCGACCAGGGAGAAGCACTGTGGTTCCTCTGATGAAGACTGAAGAAACCCTTTGTCTTGAACATTCATACCTCTTATTATTTCACATGCAGTTTGGACTTCTCAAGAACCAAAACATTTTTACATCATTGTAACTACATTATTGTCATTTCTATGTATGATTTTCATGTTAATCTAGTCATATTGATGGGTAAACTTGAAGTTATGTGATCATATTATGTTATTGGCGCTGACATATACTTCTATGAGGGATTTTGCCTTCATAATAAGGTTTTACCCACATAGAGAGTAGATGGCATATATTTTAGATAGTCATGCACTGATCTTTTACTCAAACCTAGTCAATGGATGATTGAGATGTTTGGTCTTGCATGATCCAGGTGAATGAGAACTTAGGCCGCTCTTGATAATTGTATATACGAGTCCAGTTGGATTCACATGTATGACCTGTAGAGGGGGCTGACTTCTCAGTCACTAACCCATACAATGAAGATCTTAAACTGTCACATGGAACCATCTGTTAATGTATAACACATGTGGCACATTTCCTGTTTGACCAGTATATAGGTACATGCAACCCTTTGTTCGAGAGTTCTTATACTAGTTCAGCTCATGCTGCTGAATAGGTTAAGATCCCGGATCCGTATTAATCAATTATTGTATTAACCCTTCCACTAGGTTTATCCTGCATACTTCTTTTATAAGCATTCACACTAGTCTCAATACCAAGATAATCAGATTAACAGTTACTGTGGATGGCTTCAGAAACTTGCTATTCTGTGATTGCATCCTGTTCCATTTGATCTTCCACCAAGTGATTCACTTGCTAATAGTAATACTCAGTAACTGTTTAGTTAAACAATGTGTTTGTTTGTTTTGTGTTATGGGATAGCACCAAAACCTATACTCCCTTTAAACACTACAGTCTCAGAATAAACAGCATTGTGAAACAGAGCAGTATGTTTATTGGTTTCACCTTAACAGGCCTAAACAACCTGTATCAGACAGGTGTCCTTCGCATGGCACAGTCGATTCTGACACTCTCAACATCCCTTAGGCATAATCGCAGATACCAGATGCCTCAGTTTAAAACCAATAGGTTAACATTTTTACTTATTCCTTCTGCCATACATTTTCTTAATGAGCCATAGTGATGTTTAGCTACTTTGCATATCAATTGTTGCTGGGTTTGTGTTATTTTTGTATCCTGCGTTGTATATTTATGACCATGTATTCTATTTTACTACATGTTGCATAACAAATTGTCCCCAGAGGATAATACTCTGTCCACCATTTCCCACTACACAGCCAACGACCTCTCACCTGCCTCCCGCCCCGATACAACCCTTAACCTCTGCCGAGACAGCGGTCTAATTTCCTACCTATGAGCTAGATGTCAGTCACTGGAACTGCTCACTTCAGCAGAGGATCTAGATGAAGACGGAGTGAGCAGCCATGGGGCTATGGCCAGGATCCAGACTGGTACTAGTTAGCACATGCACACACTCCAAGGCTTGTTGTATGTATTGGAGATATCCTACAAATGTTATATGCATTCATGATTAAGGCAGTTCTTGTTGGACATAACATGTCTTTTTACATATTAAGTTAATTTCCCTATTGTTGGTATGTTGTAGATAATCTGTTTATCGCACATTAATATGCTCTCCTTTATATTTTTGTTTCATTGCTGATATCTTGTAAATAGTTGTTCAAAATGTTTGTTCTTGTATATATCTAGTGGAAACTGTTGTTGCATTTGAGTATGCTCTCGTATGTATATATACATTTGAATCGTTCCATTGTTTATATATGTATTTTTGTTTCCAGTTGATCAAAATCATCAACCAGGTGGCGATTGAGGGCGAGGCTGACAGGGCAGTACTGACCAAACTCACCGAGCCTAGACCGCAGCTCAGTCGGGGTGATGCACAGCCTGTCAATGCTGACCGCATGGCCTGAGGAGCCCCTCAGATCACTAATCAAGTTTTAAATAATGACAATTTGCCAATAGAAAAAGCTTTTGTTTCTGAAATGTCTCCTTGAGAATAATAATTTGCTTTACAAGTTAGTGAAGCTAGTTCAGCAGGAACATTAGTGATGAAGCAATGAGGCATGAAGAGGATTTGATACTGTGCTGCTCCCAGGCACAACACAACAGGGAGTGCCTGGATACACCACATAGACATAGCGTATTGGCTATAATGCAAACCCACAAGGTTGCCATATTCTTGTTAGAAACAGTAACAAAGCCAGGGGCTCTGTCCCCGGATGTTTTGGGTTTAACCCAAGTGTTTTGCAAAATGAAAGAAACGCAGCTGGGAAGGTGTTATAAAGTGGGTGCTTCGTTTTAACTCTGTGCCACACTGTTTGAACAGCCCGGGGTATATGAGAACACAGATTTTATTTCAGGTTAGGCAGTCTGACCTGTGGTTTTGCCTGATTTGGAGGGACTAATAATGACCAGTTTGAGTGGCAAGGAGGGGTTGGGTTTGGGCTGCTTCAGGTACTTGGTGGGATTGAGAAGGAACGTGTCCCTTGTCACCTTGGAGGCAAAGTAGATGAACTGGTGGAGGAGCACTGTGAAGGTGGGGTTCCAGGGACCTTGCATTGGCTTATTTTCGTCCTATGTACAGATACTCCAGTCTCTGCTGTGAAACTCTGCAGCTCCTCCAGGGTTACCTTCGGTCTCTGTGCTGCCTCTGTTTAATGCCCTCCTTGCCCGGTCTGTGAGTTTTGGTGGGCGGCCGTCTCTTGGGAGGTCTGCTGTTGTGCCATATTCTTTCCATTTGGTTATGATAGATTTGATGGTGCTCCTGGGGATCATGAAAGATTTTGATATTTTTTTTATAACCTAACCCTGACTTGTACTCCTCAACATCATTATCCCTTACTCGTTTGGAGAGTTCCTTGGTCTTCATGGCAGTGTTTGGTTAGTGGTGCCTCTTGCTTAGGTGTTGCAGCCTCTGTGGCCCTTCAATAAAGGTGTGTACATCTACCGACAGATCATGTGACACTTAGATTGCACACAGGTGGACATCATTACACTAATTATGTGACTTCTGAAGGGAATTGGTTGCACCAGAGCTTTTCTTGGGCTTCATAACAAAGGGAGTGAATACATATGCATGTGCCAATTTTATTTCTAAATAATAGTTTTATGTATGCATTTTTCTCATTTCACTTCTCCACCTTAGACTATTGGGTTCTGTGCCATCACATACAATTCAGATAAAAATACGTTGAACTAAAAGCTGTAATGCAACAAAATAGGTAAAAAGCCAAGGGGGTGAATACTTTTGCAAGGCACTGTATGTAAAACGATTTATCAACCTGGTTCACTTTCATGAATAAAACTTGAAAAGAATGAAAACCAGTGATGTGTTTAAGAGTACATTTATATTTACTGTCATAGATATTAGCAACACCCCCTACTTTTTGGGATGCACGGGGAATATGATCACTAGTATAGCCAGGAGGAGAGGCCTCATTTAGGGCAGTAGATTCATCAAGCTTTAGCCATGTTTCCCACAAGCCAATAACATCTAGTTTATGATCAGGGATTAATTTATTTACTGCCATTGCCCTTGGAGCAAGGGATATAACATTTAGGAGTCCCGTTTTGAGATGCGAGGTAATACAGTCATTTTTATTTGTGACAGAGGTGGAGGAAGGTTTTATCTTAATAAGGTTGCTATTGTTAGCACTTCCTTGTTTAACTTTTCTCAGCCTGGAACGAGTCACAGTCGCAATAGACAAAACTGTACTAACTACTCTGGCTATGCTATCGACAGAATCCACTATGCTAGCAGGCTGGCTGGCAGCCTGAGTTCTGTCCTGCACCCTATCTCATGGTGTGGCTACAGGAGTGAGACTCCTGTCAATGGTCCTAGATAAAAGAAGAACACCATTCCAGCTAGGACGAAGTCCGTCGCTCTTCAGCAGATCAGGCTTGACCCTATTTCAGTTATCTACAAACTCTCCATCCTGCGCTGCGATGGGCAGAACTCTGTTTTCAGCCAGCGATTGAGTTGCGCAAGTCTGCTGTAGAGCTCGTCACTACCCCTAGCTGGGAGGGGGCCAGAGACGATTACTCGATGCCGACACATCTTTCTAGCTAGTTTAAACGCTGATGCTATGTTCTGCTTCGTAACCTCTGACTGTTTCATCCTAATGTCATTCGTGCCAACGTGAAAAACAATATACAGTGGGGAGAACAAGTATTTGATACAATGCTGATTTTGCAGGTTTTCCTACTTACAAAGCATGTAGAGGTCTGTCCACTTCAACTGTGAGAGACAAAATCTAAAACACCGATCCAGAAAATCACATTGTCTGATTTTTAAATAATTGATTAGCATTTCATTTGTTTTCTTCTAAATTGATTATGGGAATGCAGTGCAAGGGGAAATGCCAGCAAATTCAATTAGTAAAATACAGCTCATCCCAAACAGTGCTGAAAGGATCCTGAGACAATGAAAAATATCGGCCCACATCACACCTTTCCTTTCTGACATTCATTGGCTTTCTCTCCCTCGAAGAATTGACTTTGAAATTACCCTTTAGTCTAGAAAGCTATCAACGGCTTGCGACCTCCACGCCCTCTAGGGTCTACCTATGCCAATCTGCACAATGAACCAAGGACCCGGCTCAGAAAAATGGGAGAACGCGCCTTTTCATTCATTGAACCTCACCTCTGGAACTCCCTTCCTGACAGCCTCAATGCTGCACAGACAGTCATGGCCTTTAAAGCAGGCCTTAATAAGACACACATCTAGTGGTTGGCCTACCCTTCCCTTTAGTCAAATTATACTGTATATTATTATGTTATAATATACATTTTAATTAGATTTGACTTGATAATCATTATAGTTTACTGTAAATATTGTCTATTTGTTTTACATTTCATTTTTATCTGATTGTTTTTATTTAAGTAATATTCTTTTAATTTTATTTTAAGTTTTCATGAACTTTGAGATTATTCCTCTGTAATGAAAAGCGTTTTACAAATGCAATGAATATTATTGTCCTGTACAACACAAGCATTAAGATAGGGACCTCTGTCGATCCATATAGCTTGGCTCCCATTGCTCTACATTGCTCGGGAACAAGGAAAAGCTGAGAAAGGGCAACAGTGGTGACATTTTTTCCTTTCTGGGACGATACAGTGGCAGTCTTGCGGCCGACTTTGCCATTGTTTGGAAACGATCGGAAAATGAAGATCGCTAACAACGCGACTTTTGCCTTAGTAACCAGGAAGTGAGATGATCGTTTATGACGTAACAAACCGTATAATACTATAAATGATCAGTATTTTACTTGTGTGTTTCATTTGTTCAGTTCTAAAGAAAGAGAATTTATGATGAGTTAAACGTCACTTTATATCATATCTATATGATTTAAATAAATAGTGACTTAAATATATAGTATTCCAAGAAATCGTTTTCATAGAGGGCCATGGAGGATAAACCAACTATGAGTGATATCGATTTGGACAAGATCCTTTCTACACATGAAGACCTACCATCTTCCGTTCAAGTAAGTCAAAACCTCAACAACATCCACATTGCTCTGATTTTACTGTGTCTTGAAAAAGGGCCCCATGAGCAACACCAAACTTGTTTTTAATGTTAGCATGGTGAAGAGGTGATGGGAAAACAATGTGTGGTTTGTGAAAGCGTTTTTGCTCTGGTCGCGCGCATAGTGGAATCACTATTTCAGTCGGAATGTTAGATGTCAGCAAGGCATTTGTGACGGTTGTTCACAAAGTAGATAGCTAGCTAGTTCCATGCTAGGTAATTTTCCCATGTTCATATAGTAGACATTGCTGTTCAACTTCCCGCCGGTAACATGGGAAAGTGAAAATTCAATCAGAGGTTTTTGGAACATGGCAAATTTGCTTTGTGGTTTAAATCTATTGAAGGGAAAGCTAACGAAGCCCACTGTGTTTTTGCAAGAAGTTGGCACTATGTAGGGGAAGTGTGTGGAAACACAAAAACGCCGGTGAAAAGCTTCCAACCAACGGCCGCCATTTCTCAGTTTAGTTTGGTCGTATCACAGGCAACAATCTAGCGAAGTGCGGCCAGTATCTTTGTTAGCAGTCCGCCTACTGCTCTAACAACGGAGGATACAAGCACTTAAAGACTGGCCGCGATAAGCGACAACTGAGACGCGAGAAAATTCTGCTTACTGCGCCCATGATACTGATTTTGCGTTTGTTCCCATAGCAACAACAATGCTCTGGTGGAGCTAGGTTTGCTATGTCGTCTAAAAAACTACAGATTTTGATTTTGTCAATTCAATAGCAATGAAAGACAACTAATTGAAATAATGTTAGGAAAGCAGATGATTTGTATTTCCTCATGTGTGCAGTACTATTCTTGTTATAATAATTAGGCTAGGCCTATTGTTATAGTTATTTGTTGAACAAAAGTTACAAGACTGGACCATAGATCTAGCCCTTTTGG